>CM059819.1:729681-947181 GCA_030435695.1 Brachymystax lenok tsinlingensis | reverse complement strand
TGACCAGGACAGGGCTGTGATGGCTCTGGTGAACACCAACAGATCTGGGACCAGGACAGGGCTGTGATGGCTCTGGTGAACACCAACAGATCTGGGACCAGGACAGGGCTGTGATGGTTCTGGTGAACACCAACAGATCTGGGACCAGGGCTGTGATGGCTCTGGTGAACACCAACAGATCTGGGACCAGGACAGGGCTGTGATGGTTCTGGTGAACACCAACAGATCTGGGACCAGGGCTGTGATGGCTCTGGTGAACACCAACAGATCTGGGACCAGGACAGGGCTGTGATGGTTCTGGTGAACACCAACAGATCTGGGACCAGGACAGGGCTGTGATGGCTCTGGTGAACACCAACAGATCTGGGACCAGGGCTGTGACGGCTCTGGTGAAAACCAACAGATCTGGGACCAGGACAGGGCTGTGATGGCTCTGGTGAACACCAACAGATCTGGGACCAGGGCTGTGATGGTTCTGGTGAAAACCAACAGATCTGGGACCAGGACAGGGCTGTGATGGCTCTGGTGAACACCAACAGATCTGGGACCAGGGCTGTGATGGTTCTGGTGAACACCAACAGATCTGGGACCAGGGCTGTGATGGCTCTGGTGAACACCAACAGATCTGGGACCAGGACAGGGCTGTGATGGCTCTGGTGAACACCAACAGATCTGGGACCAGGACAGGGCTGTGATGGTTCTGGTGAACACCAACAGATCTGGGACCAGGGCTGTGATGGCTCTGGTGAACACCAACAGATCTGGGACCAGGACAGGGCTGTGATGGTTCTGGTGAACACCAACAGATCTGGGACCAGGGCTGTGATGGCTCTGGTGAACACCAACAGATCTGGGACCAGGACAGGGCTGTGATGGTTCTGGTGAACACCAACAGATCTGGGACCAGGACAGGGCTGTGATGGCTCTGGTGAACACCAACAGATCTGGGACCAGGGCTGTGACGGCTCTGGTGAAAACCAACAGATCTGGGACCAGGACAGGGCTGTGATGGCTCTGGTGAACACCAACAGATCTGGGACCAGGGCTGTGATGGTTCTGGTGAACACCAACAGATCTTGGACCAGGGCTGTGATGGCTCTGGTGAACACCAACAGATCTGGGACCAGGGCTGTGATGGCTCTGGTGAACACCAACAGATCTGGGACCAGGACAGGGCTGTGATGGCTCTGGTGAACACCAACAGATCTGGGACCAGGGCTGTGATGGCTCTGGTGAACACCAACAGATCTGGGACCAGGGCTGTGATGGTTCTGGTGAACACCAACAGTATGAGTGTTGAGTATATTTAAGGTGGACTCACGTTTTAACTCTCGTTTTGTTCTCCGGGTGACAACAGGAATGGTGGCTGAATCTGGAAGTGCAAACTGCTGTCTGGGCGACTGGAGGAAACACAATCCAGGACTTCAGTAGTGTAAATAACTCCATGACCCTGATGTCCTGTAGGCTACTCATTTTATAGGCTGACAAAATGGGCTGAAAATAGTTGTAAATACTGTTCTTTCCTTACCTTCATCTTCACCTTGGCACAGACAGGCAGGCTTTCTCTACAACTCTTATGAACATGTGCATTGCAATCTGAAAAATACAAAATAAAATGCAACTCTTAAAGTCATAAAAATCAATAGTCATTAAAGTAGTTGGCAATATCAGATTCTTTCTTTTTATTTAACTACTTAGGGAGCAGCAGACTCTCCAAAACCGTCACCTCGGGAGCCGCTCCCTAAGAAGTTAAGGTGCCCCAAAGCTTTTCACTATCATTCTTTATATAATTTATCTTTGGTTCACAGTATAGTTTCTTTTTCTTTAGTTTAGTCACATGATTTCTTAATGTGCTGTACGTTGGCCAATCGGTTGTGCCATGCCTTTTGGCTCATCCCTCTCAACCATTCTTCAATTCCTCATCTGTTTTTATAGACATTTTCTTAATGGGTGCATGTTTATTAGTAACTGGTATGAGCAACTTCATAAATGTGTCACGTGCAGCGTCTGGTTGCTCCTCATTACACACCACAGACCAGCACATATTCTTTACATCATCAACATAGGAATCACTACAACACTTCTTATATGACAGCTTATACACTATATTAGGCCCAGCCTATACACTATATTAGGCCCAGTCTATACACTATATTAGGCCCAGCCTATACACTATATTAGGCCCAGCCTATACACTATATTAGGCCCAGTCTATATACTATATTAGGCCCAGCCTATACACTATATTAGGCCCAGCCTATACACTATATTAGGCCCAGCTTATACACTATATTAGGCCCAGCCTATACACTATATTAGGCCCAGTCCTAGATGTGGCTACTATATTGTGATCACTACCTCCTATGGATCTGGATTCTGTTTTAAAGCAGATTTCTGCAGCATTAGTAAAGATGTGATCAATACATGTTGATGATTTCATTCCTGTGCTGTTTGTAACTACCCTGGTAGGTTGACTGATAACCTGAACCAGTTTACAGGCACTGGTTACAGTTTGACGATTTTTCTTGATTGGGCAGCTTGATGAGTGCCAGTCAATATTTAAATCACCCAGAAAATATACCTCTCTGTTGATATCGCACACATTATCAAGCATTTCACGATTGACTGTTAGCACCTGGTGGTCTGTAGCAGCTTCCCACCAGAATGGGCTTTAGGTGAGGCAGATGAACCTGTAGCCAGATTACTTCAACAGTATTTAACATGAGATCCTCTCTGAGCTTTACAGGAATGTGGTTCTGAATAAACACCTCCACCTTTGGCATTTCTGTCTTTTCTGTAGATGTTATAACCATGTATTGCTTCCACTGTATCATCAAAGGTATTATCTAAGTGAGTTTCAGAGATAGTCAGAATATGAATGTCATCTGTTACAAGCAAGTTATTGACTTGGACCTTGTTACAACATTACTAAACACTGTCCAGCACACCAGGTCAACATTACTAAACACTGTCCAGCACACCAGGTCAACATTACTAAACACTGTCCAGGACACCAGGTCAACATTACTAAACACTGTCCAGCACACCAGGTCAACATTACTAAACACTGTCCAGGACACCAGGTCAACATTACTAAACACTGTCCAGCACACCAGGTCAACATTACTAAACACTGTCCAGCACACCAGGTCAACATTACTAAACACTGTCCAGCACACCAGGTCAACATTACTAAACACTGTCCAGCACACCAGGTCAACATGACTAAACACTGTCCAGCACACCAGGTCAACATTACTAAACACTGTCCAGCACACCAGGTCAACATTACTAAACACTGTCCAGGACACCAGGTCAACATTACTAAACACTGTCCAGCACACCAGGTCAACATTACTAAACACTGTCCAGCACACCAGGTCAACATTACTAAACACTGTCCAGCACACCAGGTCAACATTACTAAACACTGTCCAGCACACCAGGTCAACATTACTAAACACTGTCCAGGACACCAGGTCAACGTTACTAAACACTGTCCAGCACACCAGGTCAACATTACTAAACACTGTCCAGCACACCAGGTCAACATTACTAAACACTGTCCAGCACACCAGGTCAACATTACTAAACACTGTCCATCACACCAGGTCAACATTACTAAACACTGTCCAGGACACCAGGTCAACATTACTAAACACTGTCCAGCACACCAGGTCAACATTACTAAACACTGTCCAGCACACCAGGTCAACATTACTAAACACTGTCCAGCACACCAGGTCAACATTACTAAACACTGTCCAGCACACCAGGTCAACATTACTAAACACTGTCCAGCACACCAGGTCAACATTACTAAACACTGTCCAGCACACCAGGTCAACATTACTAAACACGGTCCTGCACACCAGGTCAACATTACTAAACACTGTCCAGCACACCAGGTCAACATTACTAAACACTGTCCAGCACACCAGGTCAACATTACTAAACACTGTCCATCACACCAGGTCAACATTACTAAACACTGTCCAGCACACCAGGTCAACATTACTAAACACTGTCCAGCACACCAGGTCAACATTACTAAACACTGTCCATCACACCAGGTCAACATTACTAAACACTGTCCAGCACACCAGGTCAACGTTACTAAGGGTTTGTATGATACTGTATGTTGTCTGTTAGCGTTAGTATGATACTGTATGTTGTCTGTTAGGGTTAGTATGATACTGTATGCTGTCTGTTAGGGTTAGTATGATACTGTATGCTGTCTGTTAGGGATAGGGTTAGTATGATACTGTATGCTGTCTGTTAGGGTTAGTATGATACTGTATGTTGTCTGTTAGGGATAGGGTTAGTATGATACTGTATGCTGTCTGTTAGGGTTAGTATGATACTGTATGTTGTCTGTTAGGGTTAGTATGATACTGTATGTTGTCTGTTAGGGTTAGTATGATACTGTATGTTGTCTGTTAGGGTTAGTATGACACTGTATGTTGTCTGTTAGGGTTAGTATGATACTGTATGTTGTCTGTTAGGGTTAGAATGATACTGTATGTTGTCTGTTAGGGTTAGTATGATACTGTATGCTGTCTGTTAGGGTTAGTATGATACTGTATGCTGTCTGTTAGGGTTAGTATGATACTGTATGCTGTCTGTTAGGGATAGGGTTAGTATGATACTGTATGCTGTCTGTTAGGGTTAGTATGATACTGTATGTTGTCTGTTAGGGATAGGGTTAGTATGATACTGTATGCTGTCTGTTAGGGTTAGTATGATACTGTATGTTGTCTGTTAGGGATAGGGTTAGTATGATACTGTATGCTGTCTTTTAGGGTTAGTATGATACTGTATGTTGTCTGTTAGGGTTAGTATGATACTGTATGTTGTCTGTTAGGGTTAGTATGATACTGTATGTTGTCTGTTAGGGTTAGTATGATACTGTATGTTGTCTGTTAGGGTTAGTATGACACTGTATGTTGTCTGTTAGGGTTAGAATGATACTGTATGTTGTCTGTTAGGGTTAGTATGATACTGTATGTTGTCTGTTAGGGTTAGTATGATACTGTATGTTGTCTGTTAGGGTTAGAATGATACTGTATGTTGTCTGTTAGGGTTAGTATGATACTGTATGTTGTCTGTTAGGGTTAGTATGATACTGTATGTTGTCTGTTAGGGTTAGTATGATACTGTATGTTGTCTGTTAGGGTTAGTATGACACTGTATGTTGTCTGATAGGGTTGGTATGATACTGTATGTTGTCTGTTAGGGTTAGTATGATACTGTATGTTGTCTGTTAGGGTTAGTATGATACTGTATGTTGTCTGTTAGGGTTAGTATGATACTGTATGTTGTCTGTTAGGGTTGGTATGACACTGTATGTTGTCTGTTAGGGTTGGTATGATACTGTATGTTGTCTGTTAGGGTTAGTATGATACTGTATGTTGTCTGTTAGGGTTAGTATGATACTGTATGTTGTCTGTTAGGGTTAGGGTTAGAATGATACTGTATGTTGTCTGTTAGGGTTAGGGTTAGTATGATACTGTATGTTGTCTGTTAGGGTTAGGGTTAGTATGATACTGTATGTTGTCTGTTAGGGTTAGTATGATACTGTATGTTGTCTGTTAGGGTTAGGGTTAGAATGATACTGTATGTTGTCTGTTAGGGTTAGGGTTAGTATGATACTGTATGTTGTCTGTTAGGGTTAGGGTTAGTATGATACTGTATGTTGTCTGTTAGGGTTAGGGTTAGTATGATACTGTATGTTGTCTGTTAGGGTTAGGGTTAGTATGATACTGTATGTTGTCTGTTAGGTTAGGGTTAGTATGATACTGTATGCTGTCTGTTAGGTTAGGGTTAGTATGATACTGTATGTTGTCTGTTAGGGTTAGGGTTAGTATGATACTGTATGCTGTCTGTTAGGGTTAGGGTTAGTATGATACTGTATGTTGTCTGTTAGGGTTAGGGTTAGTATGATACTGTATGTTGTCTGTTAGGGTTAGGGTTAGTATGATACTGTATGTTGTCTGTTAGGGTTAGGGTTAGTATGATACTGTATGCTGTCTGTTAGGGTTAGGGTTAGTATGATACTGTATGTTGTCTGTTAGGGTTAGGGTTAGTATGATACTGTATGCTGTCTGTTAGGTTAGGGTTAGTATGATACTGTATGTTGTCTGTTAGGGTTAGGGTTAGTATGATACTGTATGTTGTCTGTTAGGGTTAGTATGATACTGTATGTTGTCTGTTAGGGTTAGTATGATACTGTATGTTGTCTGTTGTGTAGCCAATCAAAGAGGAAGTCAGCTGGTCTCTAATCCATTGCTTCACGGTTCCCCCTCTGTTAGTGTAAATACCAAATAGCACCCTATTCCCTTTTGGCACCAACATCTGTTTTCTGAGGCTGTTCCAGTAGTACATCCTCTTTAGCTGTTGTTAAAGAGAGCAGACAGACACAGGGTACGGTAGTACTGTCCACTGTGACAGACAGACAGACACAGGGTACGGTAGTACTGTCCACTGTGACAGACAGACAGACACAGGGTACTGTAGTACTGTCCACTGTGACAGACAGACAGACACAGGGTATGGTAGTACTGTCCACTGTGACAGACAGACACATGGTATGGTAGTACTGTCCACTGTGACAGACAGACAGACACAGGGTACGGTAGTACTGTCCACTGTGACAGACAGACAGACACAGGGTACTGTAGTACTGTCCACTGTGACAGACAGACAGACACAGGGTATGGTAGTACTGTCCACTGAGACAGACAGACAGACACATTGTATGGTAGTACTGTCCACTGTGACAGACAGACAGACACGTTGTACGGTAGTACTGTCCACTGTGACAGACAGACACATGGTATGGTAGTACTGTCCACTGTGACAGACAGACACAGGGTATGGTAGTACTGTCCACTGTGACAGACAGACAGACACAGGGTATGGTAGTACTGTCCACTGTGACAGACAGACAGACACAGGGTATGGTAGTACTGTCCACTGTGACAGACAGACAGACAGACACAGGGTACTGTAGTACTGTCCACTGTGACAGACAGACACGTGGTATGGTAGTACTGTCCACTGTGACAGACAGACAGACACAGGGTATGGTAGTACTGTCCACTGTGACAGACAGACAGACACAGGGTACGGTAGTACTGTCCACTGTGACAGACAGACAGACACAGGGTACTGTAGTACTGTCCACTGTGACAGACAGACAGACACAGGGTATGGTAGTACTGTCCACTGTGACAGACAGACACATGGTATGGTAGTACTGTCCACTGTGACAGACAGACAGACACAGGGTACGGTAGTACTGTCCACTGTGACAGACAGACAGACACAGGGTACTGTAGTACTGTCCACTGTGACAGACAGACAGACACAGGGTATGGTAGTACTGTCCACTGAGACAGACAGACAGACACATTGTATGGTAGTACTGTCCACTGTGACAGACAGACAGACACGTTGTAATCGTAGTACTGTCCACTGTGACAGACAGACACATGGTATGGTAGTACTGTCCACTGTGACAGACAGACACAGGGTATGGTAGTACTGTCCACTGTGACAGACAGACAGACACAGGGTATGGTAGTACTGTCCACTGTGACAGACAGACAGACACAGGGTATGGTAGTACTGTCCACTGTGACAGACAGACAGACAGACACAGGGTACTGTAGTACTGTCCACTGTGACAGACAGACACGTGGTATGGTAGTACTGTCCACTGTGACAGACAGACAGACACAGGGTATGGTAGTACTGTCCACTGTGACAGACAGACAGACACAGGGTACGGTAGTACTGTCCACTGTGACAGACAGACAGACACAGGGTATGGTAGTACTGTCCACTGTGACAGACAGACAGACACAGGGTACTGTAGTACTGTCCACTGTGACAGACAGACAGACACAGGGTATGGTAGTACTGTCCACTGAGACAGACAGACAGACACATTGTATGGTAGTACTGTCCACTGTGACAGACAGACAGACACGTTGTACGGTAGTACTGTCCACAGTGACAGACAGACACATGGTATGGTAGTACTGTCCACTGTGACAGACAGACACAGGGTATGGTAGTACTGTCCACTGTGACAGACAGACAGACAGACACAGGGTATGGTAGTACTGTCCACTGTGACAGACAGACAGACACAGGGTATGGTAGTACTGTCCACTGTGACAGACAGACAGACACAGGGTATGGTAGTACTGTCCACTGTGACAGACAGACACAGGGTATGGTAGTACTGTCCACTGTGACAGACAGACAGACAGACAGAGAATGTTACACTCCCTGATGTCTCCCTGGAAATCCACCCTCGCCCTGATTTCGTTGACCTTGTTATCTAGGGACTGGACATTAGCGAGTAATATACTCGGGAGCGGTGGGTGGCGTGAGCGCCTCCGCAGTCTGACCAGAAGGCCGCTCTGTCTTCCTCTTGTCCGGCGGAGCTGGAATCAGTTTAATTGCCCTGAGTGGTGCGGACAAAGGATCCGCTTCGAGAAAGTAGTGCTGGTAAGTTGACATCATTCTGATATCCAGTAGTTCTTCCGGGCTGTATGTAATAAAACTTGAGATTTTCTGGGCTAACAATGTAGGAAATAACACATTTATTAAAACAAAATAAGACAAAGCTTCCTAAGGATTAGAAGCGAGGCGGCCCTCTCTGTCGGCCATGTCTTGAGCGCTACGCTGTGTATGTACTGCACTGAGCTGCTTTACTAAACCTGCTAATAGTTGGTTTCATTAGAGTTGTATTGACTGTCTTACTGGTGCAGAGAAAGGCATCCTTAGTGTTGATGGTTTTGCTGCATTGGTGGCAGGAGGAGGATTGTGTCTGGGCGGAGACCATGCAGAAGTGATGTCCGTTCAGCGTACATCTCTCTCTGGCCTTCGCCTCTCTCCTCTCGTCTTTGTCTCGACTCTTCTCTCCATCCTTTTCCTGCAGGAAGAAGAACGTGGATTAGGAGTAGTAACAGAATGAGGTCAGACGGTACAGCTACCCTCTCTCTCCGTTCCTCCTTTCCCTGCCTAGAAACAGAATGAGGTCAGACGGTACAGCTACCCTCTCTCTCCGTTCCTCCTTTCCCTGCCTAGAAACAGAATGAGGTCAGACGGTACAGCTACCCTCTCTCTCCGTTCCTCCTTTCCCTGCCTAGAAACAGAATGAGGTCAGACGGTACAGCTACCCTCTCTCTCCGTTCCTCCTTTCCCTGCCTAGAAACAGAATGAGGTCAGACGGTACAGCTACCCTCTCTCTCCGTTCCTCCTTTCCCTGCCTAGAAACAGAATGAGGTCAGACGGTACAGCTACCCTCTCTCTCCGTTCCTCCTTTCCCTGCCTAGAAACAGAATGAGGTCAGACGGTACAGCTACCCTCTCTCTCCGTTCCTCCTTTCCCTGTCTAGAAACAGAATGAGGTCAGACGGTACAGCTACCCTCTCTCTCCGTTCCTCCTTTCCCTGCCTAGAAACAGAACGAGGTCAGACGGTACAGCTACCCTCTCTCTCCGTTCCTCCTTTCCCTGCCTAGAAACAGAACGAGGTCAGACGGTACAGCTACCCTCTCTCTCCGTTCCTCCTTTCCCTGCCTAGAAACAGAACGAGGTCAGACGGTACAGCTACCCTCTCTCTCCGTTCCTCCTTTCCCTGCCTAGAAACAGAACGAGGTCAGACGGTACAGCTACCCTCTCTCCGCTCCTCCTTTCCCTGTCTAGAAACAGAACGAGGTCAGACGGTACAGCTACCCTCTCTCTCCGTTCCTCCTTTCCCTGCCTAGAAACAGAACGAGGTCAGACGGTACAGCTACCCTCTCTCTCCGTTCCTCCTTTCCCTGTCTAGAAACAGAACGAGGTCAGACGGTACAGCTACCCTCTCTCTCCGTTCCTCCTTTCCCTGCCTAGAAACAGAACGAGGTCAGACGGTACAGCTACCCTCTCTCTCCGTTCCTCCTTTCCCTGCCTAGAAACAGAATGAGGTCAGACGGTACAGCTACCCTCTCTCTCCGTTCCTCCTTTCCCTGCCTAGAAACAGAATGAGGTCAGACGGTACAGCTACCCTCTCTCTCCGTTCCTCCTTTCTTTATACGGACGTTTATCCCCACAGAAATGACATGGTGGTGACCTGCTTCGGTCTACACAGTGTTGATGGTAGGTTAATGACATGGTGGTGACCTGCTTCAGTCTACACAGTGTTGATGGTAGGTTAATGACATGGTGGTGACCTGCTTCAGTCTACACAGTGTTGATGGTAGGTTAATGACATGGTGGTGACCTGCTTCGGTCTACACAGTGTTGATGGTAGGTTAATGACATGGTGGTGACCTGCTTCAGTCTACACAGTGTTGATGGTAGGTTAATGACATGGTGGTGACCTGCTTCGGTCTACAAAGTGTTGATGGTAGGTTAATGACATGGTGGTGACCTGCTTCAGTCTACACAGTGTTGATGGTAGGTTAATGACATGGTGGTGACCTGCATCAGTCTACACAGTGTTGATGGTAGGTTAATGACATGGTGGTGACCTGCTTCGGTCTACACAGTGTTGATGGTAGGTTAAAGACATGGTGGTGACCTGCTTCAGTCTACACAGTGTTGATGGTAGGTTAATGACATGGTGGTGACCTGCTTCGGTCTACACAGTGTTGATGGTAGGTTAAAGACATGGTGGTGACCTGCTTCAGTCTACACAGTGTTGATGGTAGGTTAAAGACATGGTGGTGACCTGCTTCAGTCTACACAGTGTTGATGGTAGGTTAATGACATGGTGGTGACCTGCTTCGGTCTACACAGTGTTGATGGTAGGTTAATGACATGGTGGGGACCTGCTTCGGTCTACACAGTGTTGATGGTAGGTTAATGACATGGTGGTGACCTGCTTCGGTCTACACAGTGTTGATGGTAGGTTAATGACACGGTGGTGACCTGCTTCGGTCTACACAGTCTTGCTGCTAGGTTAATGACATAGTGGTGACCTGCTTCGGTCTACACAGTGTTGATGGTAGGTTAATGACATGGTGGTGACCTGCTTCGGTCTAGACAGTGTTGATGGTAGGTTAATGACATGGTGGTGACCTGCTTCGGTCTACACAGTGTTGATGGTAGGTTAATGACATGGTGGTGACCTGCTTCAGTCTACACAGTGTTGATGGTAGGTTAAAGACATGGTGGTGACCTGCTTCGGTCTACAAAGTGTTGATGGTAGGTTAATGACATGGTGGTGACCTGCTTCAGTCTACACAGTGTTGATGGTAGGTTAAAGACATGGTGGTGACCTGCTTCAGTCTACACAGTGTTGATGGTAGGTTAATGACATGGTGGTGACCTGCTTCGGTCTACACAGTGTTGATTGTAGGTTAATGACATGGTGGTGACCTGCTTCGGTCTAGACAGTGTTGATGGTAGGTTAATGACATGGTGGTGACCTGCTTCGGTCTACACAGTGTTGATTGTAGGTTAATGACATGGTGGTGACCTGCTTCGGTCTACACAGTGTTGATGGTAGGTTAAAGACATGGTGGTGACCTGCTTCGGTCTACACAGTGTTGATGGTAGGTTAATGACATGGTGGTGACCTGCTTCAGTCTACACAGTGTTGATGGTAGGTTAATGACATGGTGGTGACCTGCTTCGGTCTACACAGTGTTGATTGTAGGTTAATGACATGGTGGTGACCTGCTTCGGTCTACACAGTGTTGATGGTAGGTTAAAGACATGGTGGTGACCTGCTTCGGTCTACACAGTGTTGATGGTAGGTTAATGACATGGTGGTGACCTGCTTCAGTCTACACAGTGTTGATGGTAGGTTAAAGACATGGTGGTGACCTGCTTCGGTCTACACAGTGTTGATGGTAGGTTAATGACATGGTGGTGACCTGCTTCGGTCTACATAGCGTTGCTGCTAAGCTTGGTTTGTTTCTCTGTCATTGGGCCAATTAAGACCAATTAATGTTTGAATTGTTACTTTTGTCACTGATTGAATGAAACTTAGCAAAAGTTATCAATAACACACAACATGCATGATTGTCACATTAACAAAGCAGAACCTTAAAATGTGATTAGTTGAATTCTACCTAGAGACTATTGACTTGAGTATGTATGTTACTCTCCGTCATCACTACTGTACACAGAGATGACACCAGGAATAGGATTCTATACACAGAGATGACACCAGGAATAGGATTCTATAGCACAGAGATGACACCAGGAATAGGATTCTATAGCACAGAGATGACACCAGGAATAGTATTCTATAGCACAGAGATGACACCAGGAATAGTATTCTATAGCACAGAGATGACACCAGGAATAGTATTCTATAGCACAGAGATGACACCAGGAATAGTATTCTATAGCACAGAGATGACACCAGGAATAGTATTCTATAGCACAGAGATGACACCAGGAATAGTATTCTATAGCACAGAGATGACACCAGGAATAGTATTCTATAGCACAGAGATGACACCAGGAATAGTATTCTATAGCACAGAGATGACACCAGGAATAGGATTCTATAGCACAGAGATGACACCAGGAATAGGATTCTATAGCACAGAGATGACACCAGGAATAGGATTCTATAGCACAGAGATGACACCAGGAATAGGATTCTATAGCACAGAGATGACACCAGGAATAGGATTCTATAGCACAGAGATGTCACCAGGAATAGTACTCTATAGCACAGAGATGACACCAGGAATAGGATTCTATAGCACAGAGATGACACCAGGAATAGGATTCTATAGCACAGAGATGACACCAGGAATAGGATTCTATAGCACAGAGATGACACCAGGAATAGGATTCTATAGCACAGAGATGACACCAGGAATAGTATTCTATAGCACAGAGATGACACCAGGAATAGTATTCTATAGCACAGAGATGACACCAGGAATAGTATTCTATAGCACAGAGATGACACCAGGAATAGTATTCTATAGCACAGAGATGACACCAGGAATAGTATTCTATAGCACAGAGATGACACCAGGAATAGTATTCTATAGCACAGAGATGACACCAGGAATAGTATTCTATAGCACAGAGATGACACCAGGAATAGGATTCTATAGCACAGAGATGACACCAGGAATAGGATTCTATAGCACAGAGATGACACCAGGAATAGGATTCTATAGCACAGAGATGACACCAGGAATAGTATTCTATAGCACAGAGATGACACCAGGAATAGTATTCTATAGCACAGAGATGACACCAGGAATAGTATTCTGTAGCACAGAGATGACACCAGGAATAGTATTCTATAGCACAGAGATGACACCAGGAATAGTATTCTATAGCACAGAGATGACACCTGGAATAGTATTCTATAGCACAGAGATGACACCAGGAATAGGATTCTATAGCACAGAGATGACACCAGGAATAGGATTCTATAGCACAGAGATGACACCAGGAATAGGATTCTATAGCACAGAGATGACACCAGGAATAGGATTCTATAGCACAGAGATGACACCAGGAATAGGATTCTATAGCACAGAGATGTCACCAGGAATAGTACTCTATAGCACAGAGATGACACCAGGAATAGGATTCTATAGCACAGAGATGACACCAGGAATAGGATTCTATAGCACAGAGATGACACCAGGAATAGTATTCTATAGCACAGAGATGACACCAGGAATAGTATTCTGTAGCACAGAGATGACACCAGGAATAGGATTCTATAGCACAGAGATGACACCAGGAATAGGATTCTATAGCACAGAGATGACACCAGGAATAGGATTCTATAGCACAGAGATGACACCAGGAATAGTATTCTATAGCACAGAGATGACACCAGGAATAGTATTCTATAGCACAAAGATGACACCAGGAATAGTACTCTATAGCACAGAGATGACACCAGGAATAGGATTCTATAGCACAGAGATGACACCAGGAATAGGATTCTATAGCACAGAGATGACACCAGGAATAGTATTCTATAGCACAGAGATGACACCAGGAATAGGATTCTATAGCACAGAGATGACACCAGGAATAGTATTCTATAGCACAGAGATGACACCAGGAATAGTATTCTGTAGCACAGAGATGACACCAGGAATAGTATTCTATAGCACAGAGATGACACCAGGAATAGTATTCTATAGCACAGAGATGACACCTGGAATAGTATTCTATAGCACAGAGATGACACCAGGAATAGTATTCTATAGCACAGAGATGACACCTGGAATTGTATTCTATAGCACAGAGATGACACCAGGAATAGTATTCTATAGCACAGAGATGACACCAGGAATTGTATTCTATAGCACAAAGATGACACCAGGAATAGTATTCTATAGCACAGAGATGTCACCAGGAATAGTATTCTATAGCACAGAGATGACACCAAGAATAGGATTCTATAGCACAGAGATGACACCAGGAATAGTATTCTATAGCACAGAGATGACACCAGGAATAGTATTCTATAGCACAGAGATGACACCAGGAATTGTATTCTATAGCACAAAGATGACACCAGGAATAGTATTCTATAGCACAGAGATGTCACCAGGAATAGTATTCTATAGCACAGAGATGACACCAAGAATAGTATTCTATAGCACAGAGATGACACCAGGAATAGTATTCTATAGCACAGAGATGACACCAGGAATAGTATTCTATAGCACAGAGATGACACCAGGAATAGTATTCTATAGCACAGAGATGACACCAGGAATAATATTCTGTAGCACAGAGTTGACAGCAGGAATAGTATTCTATAGCACAGAGATGACACCAGGAATAGTATTCTATAGCACAGAGATGACACCAGGAATAGTATTCTATAGCACAGAGATGTCACCAGGAATAGTATTCTATAGCACAGAGATGGCACCAGGAATAGTATTCTATAGCACAGAGATGACACGAGGAATAGTACTCTATAGCACAGAGATGACACCAGGAATAGTATTCTATAGCACAGAGATGACACCAGGAATAGTATTCTGTAGCACAGAGATGGCACCAGGAATAGTATTCTATAGCACAGAGCTGACACCAGGAATAGTATTCTGTAGCACAGAGCCCAATGAAGGATAGCAGAGCTCCACATGTTTTCCTGCTCAGGCAAACCCAGAGCCCCTCCGCTCCGGTAGCATCACCGCAACGTACTGGTCATACACATGACAACCGTGTTTAATTAAATGATTTACAGATACCGTATGGTGTTGGCTGAACTAGATCACAGATGACCACTCTGACCAGGAGCTGTTACTCTTTATGGCTCCTAGCCCTTATATAGACCACAGATGACATTACTGACCAGGAGCTGTTATTCTTTAAGGCTCCTAGCCCTTATATAGACCCCAGATGACCACTCTGACCAGGAGCTGTTACTCTTCATGGCTCCTAGCCCTTATATAGACCACAGATGACCACTCTGACCAGGAGCTGTTACTCTTTATGGCTCCTAGCCCTTATATAGACCCCAGATGACCACTCTGACCAGGAGCTGTTACTCTTTATGGCTCCTAGCCCTTATATAGACCCCAGATGACCACTCTGACCAGGAGCTGCTACTCTTTATGGCTCCTAGCCCTTATATAGACCCCAGATGACCACTCTGACCAGGAGCTGTTACTCTTTATGGCTCCTAGCCCTTATATAGACCCCAGATGACCACTCTGACCAGGAGCTGTTATTCTTTATGGCTCCTAGCCCTTATATAGACCCCAGATGACCACTCTGACCAGGAGCTGTTACTCTTTATGGCTACTAGCCCTTATATAGACCCCAGATGACCACTCTGACCAGGAGCTGTTACTCTTTATGGCTCCTAGCCCTTATATAGACCCCAGATGGCCATTCTGACCAGGAGCTGTTACTCTTTATGGCTACTAGCCCTTATATAGACCACAGATGACCACTCTGACCAGGAGCTGCTACTCTTTATGGCTCCTAGCCCTTATATAGACCCCAGATGACCACTCTGACCAGGAGCTGTTACTCTTTATGGCTCCTAGCCCTTATATAGACCCCAGATGACACTACTGACCAGGAGCTGTTACTCTTTATGGCTCCTAGCCCTTATATAGACCCCAGATGACCACTCTGACCAGGAGCTGTTACTCTTTATGGCTCCTAGCCCTTATATAGACCCCAGATGACCACTCTGACCAGGAGCTGTTACTCTTTATGGCTCCTAGCCCTTATATAGACCCCAGATGACCACTCTGACCAGGAGCTGTTGAAAGGCGCTGTATGGTTAATCTGCGCTGGCCGTGCAGCGTTTACAGTCACACGGCCTCTGCAGAAGTCAGGGCGTTTATACCTCTTGAGCTTCGCGGAGTCGCGCAGAGCTGTTGTCAAGGAAGTTATCCAAGAAGTGACTTCCGGCCCCCCCACACCTACCGTCAACCAATCGTGTCAATGTGGAGCCATACGGAGCCCTCCACGTTGTTCCACAATTTGACAGCATCACACCCTCCCTACAGCACCTCCAAACCACATTATGGGATCTGGCGTACATCGTCTCTTCCCCTTTACGCTCGCTTCCCCTTATTTACATTCGGGAAGTTGCGCGCGGCTGAATAGCAAAACACTCTCTAGTACAAGAACAACTTTTCTCTGAAAATCAAAAGCTCAAGCGCGTTTTAAAATAATGACTTCCAGTAGCTGGTAGTCAAAACAGAGCACACGATACATGGGAAATGATCTGACAATCTGGTATTTTAAACAAACTGAATGAAACTCTTGAGTGTTGTCAACGCAGAGGCGTTTTGATTTGCTTAAACAGATGGCCAACAACAGAGAAACATCTGAAAACAGGCTAAATGAATAACAGGATATATTTTACACCGAGTGTAAACGGAGATGCTGACAGGAGCAGAACCAGCCTGTTATTAATGCCTCCCAGACCTCCCAGACCCGTCTGTATCCTGCCTTTAAACACAAATCACTTATTCTGACCCCTTTCCTAACAGGTTAGAGTGGTTGAAATGTGTATATTTCCCTGCTATTCCAACCATCATATGTTCTACCATTCCAGACATACAGCTGTTTTAGAAACTGCCTCAACTACTAAGATTCCAGACAGAGATACAACCCCCAGGTGATCCAGATCCTACCTACCCCTGTCCTCCTGCTGTACCTACCCCTGTCCTCCTGCTGTACCTACCCCTGTCCTCCTGCTGTACCTACCCCTGTACCTACCCCTGTCCTCCTGCTGTACCTAGCCCTGTCCTCCTGCTGTACCTAGCCCTGTCCTCCTGCTGTACCTACCCCTGTACCTACCCCTGTCCTCCTGCTGTACATACGCCTGTCCTCCTGCTGTACCTACCCCTGTCCTCCTGCTGTACCTAGCCCTGTCCTCCTGCTGTACCTACCCCTGTACCTACCCCTGTCCTCCTGCTGTACATACGCCTGTCCTCCTGCTGTACCTACCCCTGTACCTACCCCTGTCCTCCTGCTGTACCTACCCCTGTACCTACCCCTGTCCTCCTGCTGTACATACACCTGTCCTCCTGCTGTACCTACCCCTGTCCTCCTGCTGTACCTACCCCTGTACCTACCCCTGTCCTCCTGCTGTACCTACCCCTGTCCTCCTGCTGTACCTACCCCTGTCCTCCTGCTGTACCTACCCCTGTACCTACCCCTGTCCTCCTGCTGTACATACGCCTGTCCTCCTGCTGTACCTACCCCTGTCCTCCTGCTGTACCTACCCCTGTACCTACCCCTGTCATCCTGCTGTACCTACCCCTGTCCTCCTGCTGTACCTACCCCTGTCCTCCTGCTGTACCTAGCCCTGTCCTCCTGCTGTACCTACCCCTGTCCTCCTGCTGTACCTACCCCTGTACCTACCCCTGTCCTCCTGCTGTACCTAGCCCTGTCCTCCTGCTGTACCTACCCCTGTCCTCCTGCTGTACCTAGCCCTGTCCTCCTGCTGTACCTACCCCTGTCCTCCTGCTGTACCTACCCCTGTCCTCCTGCTGTACCTACCCCTGTACCTAGCCCTGTCCTCCTGCTGTACCTACCCCTGTCCTCCTGCTGTACCTACCCCTGTAACTACCCCTGTCCTCCTGCTGTACCTACCCCTGTCATCCTGCTGTACCTACCTCTGTCCTCCTGCTGTACCTACCCCTGTCCTCCTGCTGTACCTACCCCTGTACCTACCCCTGTCCTCCTGCTGTACATACGCCTGTCCTCCTGCTGTACATACGCCTGTACTCCTGCTGTACCTACCCCTGTACCTACCCCTGTCCTCCTGCTGTACATACGCCTGTCCTCCTGCTGTACATACGCCTGTCCTCCTGCTGTACCTACCCCTGTACCTACCCCTGTCCTCCTGCTGTACCTACCCCTGTACCTACCCCTGTCCTCCTGCTGTACCTACCCCTGTCCTCCTGCTGTACCTACCCCTGTCCTCCTGCTGTACCTACCCCTGTCCTCCTGCTGTATCTACCCCTGTCCTCTACCCCTGTCCTCTACCCCTGTCGTCTACCCCTGTCCTCTATCCCTGTACTCTACCCCTGTCTTCTTCCCCTGTCCTTCTATTGTATCTACCCCTGTCCTCTACCCCTGTCCTCTTCCCCTGTCCTCTATCCCTGTCCTCTACCCCTGTCCTCTACCCCTGTCCTCCTACTGTACCTACCTCTAGTCCTCGCCGACACTTTAACTTCATGGAGAGGCCTTGGACATCAAAAAACCTTCGATACAGCATCTCTGTTACTTTCAGTGACTGTGAGGCCCAGACAGGCTGGTACCTAGCCTTACAACGCTAAAACCATGTAAACCACAGTGTCCACGGACTGAACACCACAGTACCACAGCACTTCACAACACTAGTTTCTATCAGAGTAGGGAGAGAGACAGTGAGCAACAGGAAGTGGTGTAACAGTGTACAAGGGGGTGACTAGTTCTTATCAGAGTAGAGAGAGACAGTGAGCAACAGGAAGTGGTGTAACAGTGTACAAGGGGGTGCTGTTTCTGACTTAAACCCCATCTCCAGTAGTAGTAGTAGAAGCAGTAATAGTAGTAGCATATAGTGGAAGCAGTAATAGTAGTAGCATATAGTAGTAGTAGTAGCCTATAGTAGTAGTAGTAGTAGTAGTAGCCTATAGTAGTAGTAGTAGTAGTAGTAGTAGTAGTAGCCTATAGTAGTAGTTTGCTGGTAGTAGTAGTAGTAGTAGTAGGTTATGGTGAAGTGGTGGCCTATAGTGTTGCTGTGGTGGTATGTAGCCTATAGTGTATTAGTAGTAGTAGTAGTGGTAGTGCTGCCTATAGTGGTAGTGGTGTGGTGGTGGTAGTGGTGTTGCAGTGGAGTGGTAGCCTATAGTGGTGGTAGTAGTGGCAGTGGCAGTGGTGGTAGTAGTGGTTGGTGGTGGTGGTGGTGGCGGTTATGGTGGTGGTGGTGAGTGGTGGTGGTGGTGTTGGTTGTGGTGGTGGCCTATGGTGGTAGTGGTGGTAGTAGTGGTAGTGGTAGTGGTGAGTGGTGGTGGTGGTGGCAGTGGTGGTTGTGGTAGTGGCCTATGGTGGTTTGTAGTAGTGGTAGTGGTAGTGGTGGTGGCCTGTGGTGGCAGGTGGTGGTGGTGGTGGTAGTAGTGGTAGCAGTGTGTGGTGGCATGGTGGTGGTGGTGGTGGTGGTGAGTGGTGGTGGTGGTGGTGGTGGTGACCTGCTGGCTGTAGTGGTGGTGGTGGTGGTGGTGGTGGTGGTAGGTGGTGGTGGTGGTGGTGGTGGTGGTGGTGGTCCTGTGGTGGCTGGTGGTAGTGGTGGTGGTGGTGGTAGTAGTGGTGTAGGCGGTGATAGTGGTGGCTGTAGTGGTGGTGGTGGTAGTAGTAGTGGCCTATGGCTGTAGTGAGTAGTAGTAGTGGTAGTAGTGGTAGTGGTAGTAGTAGTGGTGGTAGTAGTGGTGAGTCCTATGGTGGTGGTGGCCTGTGAGTAGTGGTGGTGGTAGTCGTAGTGGTGGTAGTGGTAGTAGTGGTAGTAGTGGTGGCCCTATGGTGGTAGTGGCCTGTGGTAGTGGTAGTAGTGGTCTGGTGGTGGTGGTGGTGGTAGTGGTGGTGGCAGTGGTGGCCTGGTGGTGGTGGCCTATGGTGGTGGTGTGGCCTGTGGTGGTAGTAGTGGTAGTAGTGAGTGGTGGTAGTGGTAGCCAGTGTGGTGGTGGCATGTGGTGGTGGTGGTGGTGGTAGTGTGGTGGTGGTGGTGGCCTATGAGCTGTGGTGGTGGTAGTGAGTAGTGGTGGTAGCGTGGTGTCCTATGGCTGTGGTGGTGGTGTAGTGGTGGTAGTGGTGGTGGTGGTGGCCTGTGGTAGTGGTGGTGGTGGTAGTGGTAGTAGTGGTGGCAGTGTGGTGGTGGCATATGGTGGTAGTGGTGCTGGTGGTAGTGGTGGTGGTAGCTGGTGGTGGTGGTAGTAGTGTATGGCTGTGGTGGTGGTAGTGGTGGTGGTGTGGTGGTGGCCTATGGTGTGGTAGTGGCCTGTAGTAGTGGTAGTGGTCATTGGTAGTAGTGGTAGTGGCAGTGTGGCCTGTAGTGGTGGTGGCCTATAGTAGTCGCTGCTGGTGGCCTGTGGTAGTGCTGTGGTAGTGGTGGTGGCCTATGGTAGTGGTAGTGGCCTATGGTAGTGGTAGTGAGTAGTAGTGGTTGGCAGTAGTAGTGTAGTAGTAGTAGTAGTAGTAGTGAGTAGTAGTAGTAGTAGTGGCAGTAATAGTAGTAGCATATAGTAGTAGTAGTAGCCTATAGTTGTAGTAGCAGTAATAGTAGTTGCATATAGCAGTTGTAGTAGTAGCCTGTAGTAGTAGTAGTGGTAGCCTATAGTAGTAGTAGACAGTAGGCAATTAAGGTCACAGTTATGAAAACTTAGGACACTAAAGAGGCCTTTCTACTGACTTTGAAAAACTTCAAAAGAAAGATGCCCAGGGTCCCTGCTCATCTGTGTGAACGTGCCTTAGGCATGCTGCAAGGAGGCATGAGGACTGCAGATGAGGCCAGGGCAATAAATTGAAATGTCCGTACTGTGAGACGCCTAAGACAAAAAGTGCTCTTCATTGATGAGTCGCGGTTTGTCTCACCAGGGGTGATGGTCGGATTCACGTTTATCGTTGAAGGAATGAGTGTTACACCAAGGCCTGTACTCTGGAGCCGGATCGATTTGGAGGTGGAGGGTCCGTCATGGTCTGGGGCGGCGTGACACACCATCATCGGACTGAGCTTGTTCTCATTGCAGAAATTCTCAACGCTGTGCGTTACAGGGAAGACATCCTCCTCCTTCATGTGGTACCCTTCCTGCAGGCTCATCCTGACATGACCCTCTAGCATGACAATGCCGTAGTGTAGGTTTTCAAACAGCAAATAAATTTTTTAAGTGCCAACTGTATTTCGTGCCAACCACAGCACTCGGACAGTCTGAGTTAAAGTAGTAAACGATCTTTGAGCCAAATGATGCCAAACAGCTCTCTGTCCTTCTTCTCTTGTACTGAAGTGCTTTGTTTAACACTGTTGACCATGATGTCCTTCTGGAAAGACAGAAAGCTAGATTGGCCTCTCTGGTCCAGTTCTAAATTGGTTTTTGTCACCCTTGGTGAACATAAATCAGAGAAAATAGATATCACATGTGGCTTTCAACATGGTTGGATTTTGGGTGCAGTACTGTTCAGTTTCTACAGTTGAAGTGGGAAGTTTCCATACACCTCAGCCAAATAAATTTAAACTCAGTTTCACCATTCCTGACATTTAATCCTAGTAAAAACTGTAGTAGTAAAATCTAGTAGTAATATATTATTAGTTTAGTAGTAGTTTAGTAATAATGTAGTAGTGTAGTAGTAATGTGGTAGTAGTTTAGTAGTAATGTACTAGTAATATATTATTAGTTTAGTAGTAGTTTAGTAATAATGTAGTAGTGTAGTAGTAATGTGGTAGTAGTTTAGTAGTAATGTACTAGTAATATATTATTCGTGTAGTAGTAGTTTAGTAATAATGTAGTAGTGTAGTAGTAAATCAGTAGTAATATATTATTAGTTTAGTAGTAGTTTAGTAATAATGTAGTAGTGTAGTAGTAATGTGGTAGTAGTTTAGTAATGTAGTAGTAATATATTATTACTTCAGTAGTAGTTTAGTAATAATGTAGTAGTGTAGTAGTAATGTGCTAGTAGTGTAGTAGTAATATATTATTAGTTTAGTAGTAGTTTAGTAATAATGTAGTAGTAATATATTATTAGTTTAGTAGTAGTTTAGTAGTAATGTAGTAGTAATATATTATTAGTTTAGTAGTAGTTTAGTAGTAATGTAGTAGTAATATATTAGTAGTTTAGTAGTAGTTTAGTAATATGTAGTTGTGTAGTAGTAATGTGGTAGTAATATATTATTAGTTTAGTAGTAGTTTAGTAATAATGTAGTAGTAATGTGGTATTAGTTTAGTAATGTAGTAGTAATATATTATTAGTTTAGTAGTAGTTTAGTAATATGTAGTTGTGTAGTAGTAATGTAGTAGTATTATATTATTAGTTTAGTAGTAGTTTAGTAATATGTAGTTGTGTAGTAGTAATGTAGTAGTAATATATTATTAGTTTAGTAGTTGTTTAGTAATAACGTAGTAGTGTAGTAGTAATGTGGTAGTAGTTTAGTAATGTAGTAGTAATATATTATTAGTTTAGTAGTAGTTTAGTAGTAATGTAGTAGTAATATATTATTAGTTTAGTAGTAGTTTAGTAATAATGTAGTAGTAATATATTATTAGTTTAGTAGTAGTTTAGTAGTAATGTAGTAGTAATATATTATTAGTTTAGTAGTAGTTTAGTAGTAATGTAGTAGTAATATATTAGTAGTTTAGTAGTAGTTTAGTAATATGTAGTTGTGTAGTAGTAATGTGGTAGTAATATATTATTAGTTTAGTAGTAGTTTAGTAATAATGTAGTAGTAATGTGGTATTAGTTTAGTAATGTAGTAGTAATATATTATTAGTTTAGTAGTAGTTTAGTAATATGTAGTTGTGTAGTAGTAATGTAGTAGTATTATATTATTAGTTTAGTAGTAGTTTAGTAATATGTAGTTGTGTAGTAGTAATGTAGTAGTAATATATTATTAGTTTAGTAGTTGTTTAGTAATAGCATTAGTAGTGTAGTAGTAATGTGGTAGTAGTTTAGTAATGTAGTAGTAATATATTATTAGTTTAGTAGTAGTTTAGTAGTAATGTAGTAATAATATATTATTAGTTTAGTAGTAGTTTAGTAATATGTAGTTGTGTAGTAGTAATGTAGTAGTAATATATTATTAGTTTAGTAGTAGTTTAGTAATAATGTAGTAGTAATATATTATTATTTTAGTAGTAGTTTAGTAATAACGTAGTAGTGTAGTAGTAATGTAGTAGTAATATATTATTAGTTTAGTAGTAGTTTAGTAATATGTAGTTGTGTAGTAGTAATGTAGTAGTAATATATTATTAGTTTAGTAGTAGTTTAGTAATAATGTAGTAGTAATATATTATTAGTTTAGTAGTTGTTTAGTAATAATGTAGTAGTTTAGTAGTAATGTAGTAGTAATATATTATTAGTTTAGTAGTAGTTTAGTAATAATGTAGTAGTGTAGTAGTAATATATTATTAGTTTAGTAGTTGTTTAGTAATAACGTAGTAGTTTAGTAATAATGTAGTAGTAATATATTATTAGTTTAGTAGTAGTTTAGTAATAATGTAGTAGTGTAGTAGTAATGTAGTAGTAATATATTATTAGTTTAGTAGTTGTTTAGTAATAACGTAGTAGTGTAGTAGTAATGTGGTAGTAGTTTAGTAATGTAGTAGTAATATATTATTAGTTTAGTAGTAGTTTAGTAGTAATGTAGTAGTAATATATTATTAGTGTAGTAGTAGTTTAGTAATATGTAGTTGTGTAGTAGTAATGTGGTAGTAGTTTAGTAGTAATGTAGTAGTAATATATTATTAGTTTAGTAGTAGTTTAGTAATATGTAGTTGTGTAGTAGTACTCACCCTGGTCTTCTTGTATATCTTGTTCTTGAGGTAGCTGAAGGTTCGGCTAACCTTGGTCCCACTCTTCCCCTCAAAATCAGTCCTCAGGGGCCCTGCTATGTCCTCCTCAGATATACTGACACACACACAGTGGACAGAGAGGTTCATACACACAAACAAACACACGCACATACATACACGCACACACACACGTCCGTATAAATGCACGTGCACACACAGAGAAGGGACACACCCATTAATATATACGTATATACTGTAGGGGATAATTTGATGACATTAATTGTCTTTTTTCCTTTCCTTTAACAAACATGCATATAGGCTTGTCACTGTAGAGCAGAACATGTGTTGAGGATTGTCCTGGACTTGTGACAGGACTGCATAACTGAGACCCGTAAAATACATACGTTTGAAAGTCAGAAATAGAGTCAAGTAACAGGGTCTGTATAATCAGACAGGCGAACAGTGGCCTTAGGAAAGACAGAAACTATAAGTTAATGGTCAAGTGCTTGCAGGACTAATAATATAGCCCAACCAAATGTCAAGTGTGAGTGACAGCAAGCAAGTGTGAAGACAAAGAATGTGGTGAAGAGAGGCAAGGACAAGCTATTTTTCCATATGCAGAGAACAGGGCATTGATATCATAGACGTATCAGGGGAAGATGTAATGCTGATTTAATCCATTGATTTAATCCATTAAGGTTTAGAAGATGACAACAGAATGGCCAACACAGGAAATATATGTTCACGATAAATGTATTCTTTTTTGTATTACATTAAGGGCCTTGTCACTATTCTAATCTAAACTTGGAACAGAGGTGGGCGTTACTAGGCGTAAACAAGCAAGAGCTCTGATTGGAGGATAATAGTGGCAAGGAGAAATCCTATTTATAAATGGGAATGTACCCGTGTACTACAAAGGTATATAAACAGAGCCCTGTGATGAGTAGAGGCAGTCGTTTCATGAGTCGGCTCAAGACTTTGTTACGTGTATTAAAGTCTTTTTGAATTCACAAGTTCTTGTAAGAGTTTCATATTTTTAAGGAACCATTTGCCACGACAATACACACAGAGAAGGGACACAGCCATTAATATATACGTATATACACACAGAGAAGGGACACAGCCATTAATATATACCTATATACACACAGAGAAGGGACACAGCCATTAATATATACCTATATACACACAGAGAAGGGACACAGCCATTAATATATACCTATATACACACAGAGAAGGGACACAGCCATTAATATATACCTATATACACACAGAGAAGGGACACAGCCATTAATATATACGTATATACACACAGAGAAGGGACACAGCCATTAATATACAGTTGAAGTCGGAAGTTTACATACACCTTAGCCAAATACATTTCAAATCAGTTTTTCACAATTCCTGACATTTATTCCTAGTAAAAATTCCCTGTCTTACGTCAGTTAGGATCACCACTTTATTTTAAGATTGTGAAATGTCAGAATAATAGTAGAGAGAATGATTTATTTCGGCTTTTATTTCTTTCATCACTTTCCCAATGGGTCAGAAGTTTCATACACTCAATTAGTATTTGGTAGCATGCCTTTAAATTGTTTAACTTGGGTCAAACATTTCAGGTAGCCTTCCACAAGCTTCCCACAATATGTTGTGTGAATTTTGGCCCATTCCTCCTGACAGAGCTGGTGTAACTGAGTCAGGTTTGTAGACCTCCTTGCTCGCACACGCTTTGTCAGTTCTGCCCACAAATCTTCTATAGGATTGAGGTCAGGGCGTTGTGATGGCCACTCCAATACCTTGACTTTGTTGTCCTTAAGCCATTTTTCCACAACTTTGGAAGTATGCTTGGGGTCATTGTCCATTTGGAAGACCCATTTGCAACCAAGCTTTAACTTCCTGACTGATGTCTTGAGATGTTGCTTCAATATATCCACATAATTTTCCTCCCTCATGATGCCATCTATTTTGTGAAGTGCACCAGTCCCCCCTGCAGCAAAGCACCCCCACAACATGATGCTGCCACCCCCATGCTTCACGGTTGGGATGGTGTTCTTCGGCTTGCAAGCCTCCCCCTTTTTCCTCCAAACATAACGATGGTCATTATGGCCAAACAGTTCTATTTTTGTTTCATCAGACCAGAGGATATTTCTCCAAAAAGTACGATCTTTGTCCCCATGTGCAGTTGTAAACCAAAGCAGTGGCTTCTTCCTTGCTGAGCGGCCTTTCAGGTTATGTCGATATAGGACTCGTTTTACTGTGGATATAGATACTTTTGTACCTGTTTCCTCCAGCATCTTCACAAGGTCCTTTGCTGTTGTTCTGGGATTGATTTGCACTTTTCGCACCAAAGTACGTTCATCTCTAGGAGACAGAACGCGTCTCCTTCCTGAGCGGTATGACGGCTGCGTGGTCCCATGGTGTTTATACTTGCATGGTGTTTAGAATTGCTCCCAAGGATGAACCAGACTTGTGGAGGTCTACAATTTTATTTCTGAGGTCTTGGCTGATTTCTTTTGATTTTCCCATGATGTCAAGCAAAGAGGCACTGAGTTTGAAGGTAGGCCTTGAACAACACACAACACACTACACCCCACACACACTACACACACCACACACTACACCCCACACACACTACACCCCACACACACTACACACACTACACACTACACACACTACACACAACACACTACACACACTACACACCACACACACTACACACTACACACACTACACCCCACACACACTACACACACTACACACACTACACACTACACACACTACACCCCACACACACTACACACCACACACACTACACACTACACACTACACCCCACACACACTACACACACTACACACTACACACCACACACACTACACACTACACACTACACACACTACACACCACACACACTACACACGCCACACACACTACACCCTACACACTACACACTACACCACAAACACACTACACACACTACACACTACACACTACACGCCACACACACTACACGCCACACACACTACACACACTACACCCCAAACACACTACACACCACACACACTACACACGCCACACACTACACCCCACACACTACGCACACTACACACGCCACACACACTACACACTACACACTACACACACTACACCCCAAACACACTACACACTACACCCCACATACACTACACACGCCACACAAACTACACACACAACACACGCTAGACACCACATGTGCTGTAACCCTGTAATGAGTAATGCAGTAGTTCTTCCTCACCTGTAAGCCAGAGAGCCAGAAGTGCTGGAGAATGACCTGGTACCTGTAGAAGGACAGATGAAGAGGAGATTGGCAGAACTAGGTATAACCCCCAGGGGTCAGATGGATCAACCTATCAAGCATCTCAGGGTAGAAGTGCTGATCTAGGATCAGGTCTCAGGGTAGGAGTGGTGATCTAGGATCAGGTCTCAGGGTAGGAGTGGTGATCTAGGATCAGGTCTCAGGGTAGGAGTGCTGATCTAGGATCAGGTCTCAGGGTAGGAGTGGTGATCTAGGATCAGGTCTCAGGGTAGGAGTGCTGATCTAGGATCAGGTCTCAGGGTAGGAGTGGAGATCTAGGATCAGGTCTCAGGGTAGGAGTGGTGATCTAGGATCAGGTCTCAGGGTAGGAGTGGTGATCTAGGATCAGGTCTCAGGGTAGGAGTGCTGATATAGGATCACACAGCCCCAAGTCTTCTCATAATCACACAGCCCCAAGTCTTCTCACAATCATACAGCCCCAAGTCTTCTCACAATCACACAGCCCCAAGTCTTCTCATCATCACACAGCCCCAAGTCTTCTCACAATCACACAGCCCCAAGTCTTCTCACAATCACACAGCCCCAAGTCTTCTCATAATCACACAGCCCCAAGTCTTCTCACAATCACACAGCCCCAAGTCTTCTCATAATCACACAGCCCCAAGTCTTCTCACAATCACACAGCCCCAAGTCTTCTCATCATCACACAGCCCCAAGTCTTCTCATCATCACACAGCCCCAAGTCTTCTCACAATCACACAGCCCCAAGTCTTCTCATCATCACACAGCCCCAAGTCTTCTCACAATCACACAGCCCCAAGTCTTCTCACAATCACACAGCCCCAAGTCTTCTCACAATCACACAGCCCCAAGTCTTCTCACAATCACACAGCCCCAAGTCTTCTCACAATCACACAGCCCCAAGTCTTCTCACAATCACACAGCCCCAAGTCTTCTCATCATCACACAGCCCCAAGTCTTCTCATAATCACACAGCCCCAAGTCTTCTCACAATCACACAGCCCCAAGTCTTCTCACAATCACACAGCCCCAAGTCTTCTCACAATCACACAGCCCCAAGTCTTCACATCATCACACAGCCCCAAGTCTTCTCATCATCACACAGCCCCAAGTCCTCTCACAATCACACAGCCCCAAGTCTTCTCATCATCACACAGCCCCAAGTCTTCTCACAATCACACAGCCCCAAGTCTTCTCACAATCACACAGCCCCAAGTCTTCTCACAATCACACAGCCCCAAGTCTTCTCACAATCACACAGCCCCAAGTCTTCTCATCATCACACAGCCCCAAGTCTTCTCATCACCACACAGCCCCAAGTCTTCTCACAATCACACAGCCCCAAGTCTTCTCATCATCACACAGCCCCAAGTCTTCTCACAATCACACAGCCCCAAGTCTTCTCACAATCACACAGCCCCAAGTCTTCTCATCATCACACAGCCCCAAGTCTTCTCATCATCACACAGCCCCAAGTCTTCTCACAATCACACAGCCCCAAGTCTTCTCACAATCACACAGCCCCAAGTCTTCTCATCATCACACAGCCCCAAGTCTTCTCATCATCACACAGCCCCAAGTCTTCTCATCATCACACAGCCCCAAGTCTTCTCATCATCACACAGCCCCAAGTCTTCTCATAATCACACAGCCCCAAGTCTTCTCATCATCACACAGCCCCAAGTCTTCTCATCATCACACAGCCCCAAGTCTTCTCATCATCACACAGCCCCAAGTCTTCTCACAATCACACAGCCCCAAGTCTTCTCACAATCACACAGCCCCAAGTCTTCTCATCATCACACAGCCCCAAGTCTTCTCATCATCACACAGCCCCAAGTCTTCTCATCATCACACAGCCCCAAGTCTTCTCACAATCACACAGCCCCAAGTCTTCTCATCATCACACAGCCCCAAGTCTTCTCACAATCACACAGCCCCAAGTCTTCTCATCATCACACAGCCCCAAGTCTTCTCATCATCACACAGCCCCAAGTCTTCTCATCATCACACAGCCCCAAGTCTTCTCACAATCACACAGCCCCAAGTCTTCTCACAATCACACAGCCCCAAGTCTTCTCATCATCACACAGCCCCAAGTCTTCTCACAATCACACAGCCCCAAGTCTTCTCACAATCACACAGCCCCAAGTCTTCTCATCATCACACAGCCCCAAGTCTTCTCATCATCACACAGCCCCAAGTCTTCTCATCATCACACAGCCCCAAGTCTTCTCATCATCACACAGCCCCAAGTCTTCTCATCATCACACAGCCCCAAGTCTTCTCATCATCACACAGCCCCAAGTCTTCTCATCATCACACAGCCCCAAGTCTTCTCACAATCACACAGCCCCAAGTCTTCTCACAATCACACAGCCCCAAGTCTTCTCACAATCACACAGCCCCAAGTCTTCTCACAATCACACAGCCCCAAGTCTTCTCATCATCACACAGCCCCAAGTCTTCTCATCATCACACAGCCCCAAGTCTTCTCATCATCACACAGCCCCAAGTCTTCTCATCATCACACAGCCCCAAGTCTTCTCACAATCACACAGCCCCAAGTCTTCTCACAATCACACAGCCCCAAGTCTTCTCATCATCACACAGCCCCAAGTCTTCTCATCATCACACAGCCCCAAGTCTTCTCATCATCACACAGCCCCAAGTCTTCTCACAATCACACAGCCCCAAGTCTTCTCATCATCACACAGCCCCAAGTCTTCTCATCATCACACAGCCCCAAGTCTTCTCATCATCACACAGCCCCAAGTCTTCTCATCATCACACAGCCCCAAGTCTTCTCACAATCACACAGCCCCAAGTCTTCTCACAATCACACAGCCCCAAGTCTTCTCATCATCACACAGCCCCAAGTCTTCTCACAATCACACAGCCCCAAGTCTTCTCACAATCACACAGCCCCAAGTCTTCTCATAATCACACAGCCCCAAGTCTTCTCATCATCACACAGCCCCAAGTCTTCTCATCATCACACAGCCCCAAGTCTTCTCACAATCACACAGCCCCAAGTCTTCTCATCATCACACAGCCCCAAGTCTTCTCATCATCACACAGCCCCAAGTCTTCTCTCTTTTAAAGCAGAGGGGTTGAGAAGAGAATATATTGGTCTTAAATACTGTATGTAGCTGAGTCAAGGACCTTTCACACCGGAATATAGACAAAGAGGACTGCTCAGATCATCAACAACAGCTTGTTGATCTTACATACTGTATGCAGTTCAGTCAATGACCCACAGCTGGTGAACGAGAGTATATCAACAGCCGTAGTAAAAACCTGATCGTTTCTACCAGAGGAAGGCCATGTTCTATTATCCACAGGTTGATGCCTAGGAGGCTAGCTAGGACCTGCTAAGAGGATGGGTCAACAACAGGCTTTTATACTTCAGCTGTCTATCTCACTGAAGGACCCACAGCCGGGTAGCAACTATACCAACAGCAATCCCAGAGTTCTAGGTGACATCTGTTGATTAACACGGATCCCGTAGCTACAATACTAAGAGGGTACTGGTGCAGACTACTGGGGCTAGCTACCTCAATGTACTAACTCCAAGTGGCCTATATCTAAGGGTACTTACTGAAAGAGTCCTCATCATCACTAGATGATGAGGCCAGAGAAAGGATAGACTTAGATTTGGGGAGAATGGGAGAGAGATTGAAAGAGAAGGAGATTCTCCTCCCATGTCTGGTCCGTCCCGGGGCTGAAGGAGGGACACAGAGGAGGGTAGGAAGAAATCAGAACATGCATATATCTCACACACTCCAACAGTACTGACATTTCAGGAGGATTGAAGGCTCAGAGCACCTGTTAAACTCATGGACCTACTACTGACATTACCTACATGCACACCTGATAGAGAACCCTACATGTCACAGGACCTAGACCTGATAGAGAACCCTACATGTCACAGGACCTAGACCGGATAGAGAACCCTACCTGTCACAGGACCTAGACCTGATAGAGAACCCTACATGTCACAGGACCTAGACCTGATAGAGAACCCTACATATCACAGGACCTAGACCTGATAGAGAACCCTACATGTCAAAGGACCTAGACCGGATAGAGAACACTACATGTCACATGACCTACACCTGATAGAGAGGGATAGAGAACCCTACATGTCACAGGACCTAGACCTGATAGAGAACCCTACATGTCACAGGACCTAGACCGGATAGAGAACCCTACCTGTCACAGGACCTAGACCTGATAGAGAACCCTACATATCACAGGACCTAGACCTGATAGAGAACCCTACATGTCAAAGGACCTAGACCGGATAGAGAACACTACATGTCACATGACCTACACCTGATAGAGAGGGATAGAGAACCCTACATGTCACAGGACCTACACCTGATAGAGAACCCTACCTGTCACAAGACCTACACCTGATAGAGAACCCTACCTGTCACAGGACCTAGACCTGATAGAGAGGGATAGAGAGCCCTACATGTCACAGGACCTACACCTGATAGAGAGGGATAGAGAGCCCTACATGTCACAGGACCTAGACCTGATAGAGAGGGATAGAGAACCCTACATGTCACAGGACCTACACCTGATAGAGAGGGATAGAGAACCCTACATGTCACAGGACCTACACCTGATAGAGAACCCTACATGTCACAGGACCTAGACCTGATAGAGAGGGATAGAGAACCCTACATGTCACAGGACCTAGACCTGATAGAGAGGGATAGAGAACCCTACATGTCACAGGACCTACACCTTATAGAGAGGGATAGAGAACCCTACATGTCACAGGACCTAGACCTGATGGAGAGGGATAGAGAACCCTACATGTCACAGGACCTAGACCTGATGGAGAGGGATAGAGAACCCTACATGTCACAGGACCTAGACCTGATAGAGAACCCTACATGTCACAGGACCTACACCTGATAGAGAACCCTACATGTCACAGGACCTAGACCTGATAGAGAGGGATAGAGAACCCTACATGTCACAGGACCTACACCTGATAGAGAGGGATAGAGAGCCCTACATGTCACAGGACCTACACCTGATAGAGAGGGATAGAGAACCCTACATGTCACAGGACCTAGACCTGATAGAGAGGGATAGAGAACCCTACATGTCACAGGACCTACACCTGATAGAGAGGGATAGAGCACTGAGAAGGTGACACCAACCTATCAGATGGGGATCACGGACCTCAAGCACACTAACAAGCAGATCATCTATAGTGGGAGTTAGGATAGACAGGAACAAGGAGAGGTGTCACCATGAGACTCTATTATAATGTACTGACCATCCATGTCTGTCTGGTTAATGTTGAGGTTGACACTGACTTAGTTAGGGTCAGGGTTAGGGGTCAAGGTCAGGGTTAGGCTCAAGGTTAGGGTTAGAGTCAGGGGGAGGGTCAGGGTTAGGGTCAGGGTCAGGGTTAGACTAAGAGGTATAATGTACTGACTATCCATGTCTCTCTGGTTGATGCTGAACGTGGACACTGACTTGGTCAGGGGGAGGGTTAGGGTTAGGGTCAGGGTCAGGGTCAGGGTTAGGGTCAAGGTCAGGGTCAGGGTCAGGGTTAGGGTTAGGGTTAGAGTTATAATGTACTGACTATCCATGTCTCTCTGGTTGATGCTGAACGTGGACACTGACTTGGTCAGGGGGAGGGTCAGGGTCAGGGTTAGGGTCAGGGGTCAGGGTTAGGGTTAGGGTTAGAGTTATAATGTACTGACTATCCATGTCTCTCTGGTTGATGCTGAACGTGGACACTGACTTGGTCAGGGGGAGGGTCAGGGTTAGGGTTAGGGTCAGGGGTCAGGGTTAGGGTTAGTGTTAGAGTTATAATGTACTGACTATCCATGTCTCTCTGGTTGATGCTGAACGTGGACCCTGACTTGGTCAGGGGGAGGTTCATGGGAGGACAGCTGTGTCTCAACGGACGAAACCTCCTGGACTTCTGATGTGGAAAAACAATCAACAATCCTCATTTTCAAACAACCAATCACAATTATCATTTAAAAAATACAACTATTGGAACGTTAGCTTGAGACTGTATAACAGATCCGTAATGACTTACCTGTCCATGCTCCGTGGCGCGAACCCCCAGCTCAGACTGGTGTTCTTCTGTCAGAGATACTAGGGACCTGAGCCTCTCCTCGCTGCTGCCCTGGCGACAGCCCACCCCGCGCAGCCTAGCCTCCTGGGTGATGGCGCCCAGGGCCGACGGGCCCTTCCCATCATCACTTATTTCACTCAGGCCCTCCAGGCTGTAGCTGGAGACAGAGAAGAAGAACAAGTCGGGCTGTTGGAGAGCACATAGGACAGACTACAGATAGTTCTGTAGCATACTATAAATGACCCTAATAATGTGCTGTATCGTACACACTGAGTGGTAATGTAGCATGCTATATATGACCCTAATAATGTGCTGTATCGTACACACTGAGTGGTAATGTAGCTGAAGACAGAGAACACCACAGAACTGTTGGACTGTACAAATTGTGGTAGTACCGTAACATACAGTATTGTACAGTAATTTACAGTAAAGTACAGTAATGTATCGTAACATACAGTATAGTACGGTAACCTACAGTAACGTACAGTAAAGTACAGTAATGTATCGTAACATACAGTATAGAACGGTAACCTACAGTAACTTACAGTAAAGTATCGTAACATACAGTATAGTACGGTAACCTACAGTAACGTACAGTAAAGTACAGTAACTTACAGTAATGTATCGCAACATACAGTATAGTACGGTAACCTACAGTAACGTACAGTAAAGTACAGTAATGTATCGTAACATACAGTATAGTACGGTAACCTACAGTAACGTACAGTAATGTATTGTAACATACAGTATAGTATGGTAACCTACAGTAACGTACCGTAACATACAGTATTGTACAGTAACGTACAGTAAAGTACAGTAAAGGACAGTATTGTACAGTAAAGTACAGTAACGTACAGTAATGTACAGTAACTTACAGTAAAGTACAGTATTGTACAGTAAAGTACAGTAATGTACACTAAAGTACAGTACTGTACAGTAACTTACAGTAAAGTACAGTATTGTACAGTAAAGTACAGTATTGTACAGTAAAGTACAGTAGCTTACAGTAACGTACAGTAACGTACAGTATTCTACAGTAACTTACAGTAATGTACAGTAAAGTACAGTATTGTACAGTAGCTTACAGTAACGTACAGTAACATACAGTATTCTACAGTAGCTTACAGTAACGTACAGTAAAGTACAGTAAAGTACAGTATTCTACAGTAACGTGCAGTAACGTAGCGTGCAGTAGCATTACAGTAAAGTACAGTATTGTACAGTAACTTACAGTAACATACAGTAAAGTACAGTATTGCACAGTAACTTACAGTAAAGTACAGTATTGTACAGTAACTAACAGTAACATACAGTAAAGTACAGTATTGCACAGTAACTTACAGTAAAGTAGAGTAAAGTACAGTATTGTACAGTAACTTACAGTAAAGTACAGTATTTTACAGTAAAGTACAGTATTGTACAGTAACTTACAGTAAAGTACAGTATTGTACAGTAACTTACAGAAAAGTACAGTATTGTATAGTAACGTACAGTAAAGTACAGTAAAGTACAGTATTGTACAGTAAAGTACAGTAAAGTACAGTATTTTACAGTAACTTACAGTAAAGTACAGTAAAGTACAGTAAAGTACAGTATTTTACAGTAACTTACAGTAAAGTACAGTAAAGTACAGTATTGTACAGTATTGTACAGTAACTTACAGTAAAGTACAGTATTGTACAGTAACACAGAAAAGTACAGTATTGTACAGTAAAGTACAGTAAAGTACAGTAAAGTACAGTATTGTACAGTAACTTACAGTAAAGTACAGTAAAGTACGGTAAAGTACAGTAAAGTACAGTATTGTACAGTATTGTACAGTAAAGTACAGTATTGTACAGTAACTTACAGTAACGTACAGTAAAGTACAGTAAAGTACAGTAACTTACAGTAACGTACAGTAAAGTACAGTATTGTACAGTAACGTACAGTAAAGTACAGTAAAGTACGGTAAAGTACAATAAAGTACAGTATTTTACAGTATTGTACAGTAACTTACAGTATTGTACAGTAAAGTACAGTATTGTACATTAACTTACAGTAAAGTACGGTAAAGTACAGTAAAGTACAGTATTGTACAGTAACGTACAGTAAAGTACAGTAAAGTACAGTAAAGTACAGTATTGTACAGTAACTTACAGTAAAGTACAGTATTGTACAGTAAAGTACAGTAATGTACACTAAAGTACAGTACTGTACAGTAACTTACAGTAAAGTACAGTATTGTACAGTAAAGTACAGTATTGTACAGTAAAGTACAGTAGCTTACAGTAACGTACAGTAACGTACAGTATTCTACAGTAACTTACAGTAATGTACAGTAAAGTACAGTATTGTACAGTAGCTTACAGTAACGTACAGTAACATACAGTATTCTACAGTAGCTTACAGTAACGCAACGTACAGTAAAGTACAGTAAAGTACAGTATTCTACAGTAACGTACAGTAACGTAACGTACAGTAACGTACAGTAAAGTACAGTATTGTACAGTAACTTACAGTAACATACAGTAAAGTACAGTATTGCACAGTAACTTACAGTAAAGTACAGTATTGTACAGTAACTAACAGTAACATACAGTAAAGTACAGTATTGCACAGTAACTTACAGTAAAGTAGAGTAAAGTACAGTATTGTACAGTAACTTACAGTAACATACAGTAAAGTACAGTAAAGTACAGTAAAGTACAGTAAAGTACAGTATTGTACAGTAACTTACAGTAACGTACAGTAAAGTACAGTAAAGGACAGTATTGTACAGTAACTTACAGTAACGTACAGTAAAGTACACTATTGTACAGTAACTTACAGTAACGTACAGTAAATTACAGTAACGTACAGTATTGTACAGTAACTTACAGTAAAGTACAGTAAAGTACAGTAAAGTACAGTATTTTACAGTAAAGTACAGTATTGTACAGTAACTTACAGTAAAGTACAGTATTGTACAGTAACTTACAGAAAAGTACAGTATTGTATAGTAACGTACAGTAAAGTACAGTAAAGTACAGTATTGTACAGTAAAGTACAGTAAAGTACAGTATTTTACAGTAACTTACAGTAAAGTACAGTAAAGTACAGTAAAGTACAGTATTTTACAGTAACTTACAGTAAAGTACAGTAAAGTACAGTATTGTACAGTATTGTACAGTAACTTACAGTAAAGTACAGTATTGTACAGTAACACAGAAAAGTACAGTATTGTACAGTAACGTACAGTAAAGTACAGTAAAGTACAGTAAAGTACAGTATTGTACAGTAACTTACAGTAAAGTACAGTAAAGTACGGTAAAGTACAGTAAAGTACAGTATTGTACAGTATTGTACAGTATTGTACAGTAAAGTACAGTATTGTACAGTAACTTACAGTAACGTACAGTAAAGTACAGTAAAGTACAGTAACTTACAGTAACGTACAGTAAAGTACAGTATTGTACAGTAACGTACAGTAAAGTACAGTAAAGTACGGTAAAGTACAATAAAGTACAGTATTTTACAGTATTGTACAGTAACTTACAGTATTGTACAGTAAAGTACAGTATTGTACAGTAACTTACAGTAAAGTACGGTAAAGTACAGTAAAGTACAGTAAAGTACAGTATTGTACAGTAACTTACAGTAAAGTACGGTAAAGTACAGTAAAGTACAGTAAAGTACAGTATTGTACAGTAACTTACAGTAACGTACAGTAAAGTACAGTATTGTACAGTAAAGTGTAACCACAACTGCAACTGTGTTGGTAAAAGTTGTGCCTCAACAGACCCTCCTCAGTCCCTACTGCCCCTGCTCAGTCCCTCCCGCCCCTCCTCAGTCCCTCCCGCACTTGCTCAGTCCGTCCCTCCCCTCCTCAGTCCCTCCCGCCCCTGCTCAGTCCCTCCCGCCCCTCCTCAGTCCCTCCCGCCTCTGCTCAGTCCCTCCCGCCCCTCCTCAGTCCCTCCCGCCCCTGCTCAGTCCCTCCCGCCCCTCCTCAGTCCCTCCCGCCCCACCTCAGTCCCTACCGCCCCTGTTCAGTCCCTCCCGCTCCTGCTCAGTCCCTCCCGCCCCTGCTCAGTCCCTCCCGCCCCTCCTCAGTCCCTTCCGCCCTTCCTCAGTCCCTCCCGCCCCTCCTCAGTCCCTCCCGCCCCTGCTCAGTCCCTCCCGCCCCTCCTCAGTCCCTTCCGCCCTTCCTCAGTCCCTCCCGCCCCTCCTCAGTCCCTCCCGCCCCTGCTCAGTCCCTCCCGCCCCTGCTCAGTTCAGCTCCAGTCTCCAGTATCTGTACCTGCGTTGGTTGATGTCTCCGTTTCCTGCTGTGTTCTTCCCTGGTCCCCAGCTGTGGCGTCTGAACGGGCACAGAGACCTGATGCTGGGATGATGTTTAGCTGGGCACCGCAGCACCTCCGTCAGTCTGTCCTTCACCTCGTCCTCTGCCTCTCCTCTTCCTTCTCCTGGACCTTCTATTGCGGTGGCCCCTTGTGTGTGGCCCTCTACAGGGCTCCAGCTGGGGCCATGGCCCCTGGCCCCCAGTCCCCCCTCCACACAGCTCTCTGGGCTGGAGCTGGTCGGACCCACACTGGCCCTGTCTTCTGTGGAGGAACAGGATACTGACACCTCACTGGTGCTGTCCCCAGTCACCGTATCATCCTCCTGGAAACAGAGAGCAGATTGATTCCTACAGACCAGGGGAAGCTTAGTTACCGCAGAGAGAGAGAGAGAGAGAGAGAGAGAGAGAGAGAGAGAGAGAGATGGTTTGTGGGAGATGACAGGAGACAGACCAATAACAGAGAGGATTGAATGATAGATATGTGATCCGCTGGACACTGTCACGAGTCAACCATCCTCCTAGTGGTTCACTGCACTGTCTGTAATATATACTGGACACTGTCATGAGTCTAGTGGTTCACTGCACTGTCTGTAATATATACTGGACACTGTCATGAGTCTAGTGGTTCACTGCACAGTCTGTAATATATACTGGACACTGTCATGAGTCTAGTGGTTCACTGCACTGTCTGTAATATATACTGGACACTGTCATGAGTCTACTGGTTCACTGTACTGTCTGTAATATATACTGGACACTGTCATGAGTCTAGTGGTTCACTGAACTGTCTGTAATAGATACTGGACACTGTCATGAGTCTAGTGGTTCACTGTACTGTCTGTAATATATACTGGACACTGTCATGAGTCTACTGGTTCACTGCACTGTCTGTAATATATACTGGACACTGTCATGAGTCTACTGGTTCACTGTACTGTCTGTAATATATACTGGACACTGTCATGAGTCTAGTGGTTCACTGAACTGTCTGTAATAGATACTGGACACTGTCATGAGTCTAGTGGTTCACTGTACTGTCTGTAATATATACTGGACACTGTCATGAGTCTAGTGGTTCACTGAACTGTCTGTAATATATACTGGACACTGTCATGAGTCTAGTGGTTCACTGTACTGTCTGTAATATATACTGGACACTGTCATGAGTCTAGTGGTTCACTGAACTGTCTGTAATATATACTGGACACTGTCATGAGTCTAGTGGTTCACTATACTGCCTGTAATATATACTGGACACTGTCATGAGTCTAGTGGTTCACTGAACTGTCTGTAATATATACTGGACACTGTCATGAGTCTAGTGGTTCACTGTACTGTCTGTAATATATACTGGACACTGTCATGAGTCTAGTGGTTCACTGAACTGTCTCTAATATATACTGGACACTGTCATGAGTCTAGTGGTTCACTATACTGTCTGTAATATATACTGGACACTGTCATGAGTCTAGTGGTTCACTGCACTGTCTGTAATATATACTGGACACTGTCATGAGTCTACTGGTTCACTATATTGTCTGTAATATATAATGGACTGTCATGAGTCTAGTGGTTCACTGAACTGTCTGTAATAGATACTGGACACTGTCATGAGTCTAGTGGTTCACTATACTGTCTGTAATATATACTGGACACTGTCATGAGTCTAGCGGTTCACTATACTGTCTGTAATATATACTGGACACTGTCATGAGTCTAGTGGTTCACTGAACTGTCTGTAATATATAAAAAACACTGAGAATGAGTACCATCCTCCTACTGGTTCACTAGGCTAGAGGACCAGGCAGAGACAGGTCCTGATGTTAGATTGGAGTAGGCTAGAGGACCAGGCAGAGACAGGTCCTGTTGTTAGAGTGGAGTAGGCTAGAGGACCAGGCAGAGACAGGTCCTGTTAGAGTGGAGTTGGCTAGAGGACCAGGCAGAGACAGGTCCTGTTAGAGTGGAGTTGGCTAGAGGACCAGGCAGAGACAGGAACTGTTATTAGAGTGGAGTAGGCTAGAGGACTAAGCAGAGACAGGTCCTGTTATTAGAGTGGGTTAGGCTAGAGGACCAGGCAGAGACAGGTCCTGTTAGAGTGGAGTAGGCTAGAGGACCAGGCAGAGACAGGAACTGTTATTAGAGTGGAGTAGGCTAGAGGACCAGGCAGAGACAGGTCCTGTTAGAGTGGAGTTGGCTAGAGGACCAGGCAGAGACAGGTCCTGTTATTAGAGTGGAGTAGGCTAGAGGACCAGGCAGAGACAGGTCCTGCTGTTAGAGTGGAGTAGGCTAGAGGACCAGGCAGAGACAGGTCCTGTTAGAGTGGAGTAGGCTAGAGCAGTGGTTCCCAACCTTTTTCCTTGGGGCCCCCCCTATGTACATATTTAAAAATCCGTGCCCCCCCATCTATCTATATCTATCTATATATATATATATATATATATAATATTAATGCTATGCACACACACACACACACACACTGTATATAGTAACTAAATTTAGTTTTAAGTTTTAATGACATTTTATTACATGAATACACAGGAAATGTTCCTTCCAACTTCAAATGTTTCCTTTTAGCCTAATATTTTCATTTTTACTGTGGTAGTGAAAACATGGCTAAGACACATTGATTAATTTAATTAATGTACTATGTGATAGCAGACAACATGATAGTATTGATAATGAGGCTTAAGTGCTAAAACAAGCTTAACTTGGATAGTTGTGGGAGATTAACTCATTACATTTTCAGTATTCTGATTGGTTACTTTGAAGCATTAAGACAGAAAGACATATAATGTGTAGGACTTGTTGAAGCCATATCTGAGGATAAACAGGCCAGCAGAGGGTCAGTTGGAACTGAACAAACAGAGCTGAGGATAACAGGTCAGCAGAGGGTCATTTGGAACTGATTAAGATCTGATGCCAGAAGACAATGTAACAAAGACCCCTATGGAAACAGGACATATGGGAAGCTGTAAAGTTTGGGGAGGGGTCTGTGTAGGAATGTTGGGAGAATACTTTAAAAGGCTGTGGGCTGAGACACAGGGTCAGTTGTGATCCGGGTCATGGCTCCACCTTTGATTGTGCTAATTAAAGGTGTTATTGAATTCACAAGTTTCTTGTAAGAGTTTCATATTTTTGAGAAACCATTTTCCACAACATTACACAACTAGTAAAACGCAGTTGTTTCTTTTTTTTCAGGATTTTGTGTATAAACATAGAATACTGAATGTTATGAACGTAATGTTAAATATGAACGGTAGAATGCTGTATGTACTTACATGCATGCATGCACAGATCCTTATTTTTTACAAGGCTAATCATAACGTCAGCGTAAACACATAACGCTAATGTCCACCTTGGGCTTGCATGCCTTTGACTAGTGATGGAATGTCAGGTGTAATGCCAGTGACAGCCAGTCTAAAATCGCTGTGGACTTCCAGTCTGTTGCGTGACTTTGTTTTTATAGCCACAAGGGCACTGAAGGCTGTCTCAGAGAGGTAGGTGGTACTGAAAGGAAGAATGATCTTTGTAATGGCATAGTTTGCGAGTTTAGGTGCGACAACAGGTCCCCTGGCTATCCAAAGCCTTTTGAATCCATTCTCCTGGAAGTACTTTTTTGACAGTGAATCAGTTTGTAGTTCAGCGAGCTCATCTTCACAGCCAAGGTATTCCACATCTTCAAGCCTGGATGTGAAGGGATCCATAACCCACGACTCCTTGTCCTTGGCATTATGCGTCAACATCCGCAAAGCGGGACTTTAATTCCTCCTGTAGCGAAAGTCATGTGACGGCAAAACTCGGCGCGCAAAGATGCACTCACGGTACCCCCAGAATGTTGAAGCAGCAGTGGAAAGTGTTGTAAATGCCCCTGTGACATTTTTCCAGCCCTGTACTCCAGCTTGCGCATAAAAGCATCGATTGCTTCTTTGCACTTCAAGATGTTTGACTCAGAGCCCTGCAGTCTCTTGTTGGTCTCATTATAAAGAGTGAATATGTCAGCAAGGTATGCGGTTTTGATCCAGAACACATCAGTCAGCTGCTCCAACAGTGTGTTTTGATTTCGCAGAAATTCCAGGATTTTATCCTGCAGTTCTAGAAAGCGCACAAGCACTTTGCCACGCGAAAGCCAGCGCACCTCTGTGTGTAGCAGTAGAGTTTGGTGCGCTTCATCCTCACACAGTTGTGCAAATAATCTCTGGTTGGTAGGGCGAGCTTTAATGAAGTTGACGACTTTTACAACTGTTGCCAGTGTGTCACCAAGGTCTCTGGACAGTTTTACTGGCGAGTGCCTGGCGATTTATCATACATTGGAAAATTACACAGTCTGGAGCCTTTTCCATCAAACGGCTGTTAAATCCCTTATTTCTACCCATCATCGCCGCAGCTCCATCCGTGCAGCAAGCGACGATATTTGTGTAGGGCAAATTGTACGATGTGAGGTAAGAATCAACAGCCATAAAAATATCCTGACCTGTAGTTGTTGTTGGTAAATTGGTAGACATAAGTATGTCCCGTTTCAACTCATCTCCGTCCACATACTGTACATATACATAAGCACAGACTCTCCCGCTACTGTGGTCGTTTCATCCAGCTGCATAGCAAATTGGACTTCTCTAAGCTTTTCATGCAACTGTTTTTTGCAGTTTTCTGCCATTTTATCAATTCTGTCTTTAACAGTGTTGTTAGAAAGTGGGACAGATTTAACCTTTTCAGCTGCTTGCGGGCCACATAGTCCCTCCACTATTTTAATGCAGGCGGGTTTGATTAACTCCTCTCCAATATTATGCGGCTTTTTTGCCTTGGCAATCAACAGCGAACACACAGGAAACTTTAGTGGCCTTCTGTAAATCACTACCTGCTCTTTCGAATACTGTTCTGATGTCTGTCAATCTTTTTGACAGAGCCATCTTTTTTTTTCTCTCTAAGAATTCCTTATCTTTGCCGATTGTCTCTGGATGCTTCGTTTCCTGGTGTCTTTTCATTTTGCTTGGTTTCATGCTGTCGTTTGCCAGTTTTTCACCACAAAAGACACATTCTGGCCGAGACTTGTCTTGGCCTTCAATAAAACCAAAATGTATGTAGGTTTTGTCATAGTGTCTTAACTTTTTCTTCGCCTCTGATGAAGAATCACCGCATTTACGTTTCTCTGCCATTTTCCTTTTGATTTTGCCGTTATGATGACAACAAGCACATTGAGCAAGGACCGTGTCTTGTATAAAATTTAAATAATTATTTTATATAAGAGATCATTTTTGACTGCCTTATCTTGGCATTGTAAGCATATGATTTTTAAACTTTGAAAAAATGTTTTATATAAAATTATTAGTGGAACATTTTATGCATCTTTATTCACCTCAAAGCATATCCGCTCTCGCGCCCCCCCTGTGAACTCTGGCGCCCCCCTGAGGGGGGCGCGGACTCCAGGTTGGGAACCAATGGGCTAGAGGACCAGGCAGAGACAGGTCCTGTTAGAGTGGAGTAGGCTAGAGGACCAGGCAGAGACAGGTCCTGTTAGAGTGGAGTAGGCTAGAGGACCAGGCAGAGACAGGTCCTGTTGTTAGAGTGGAGTAGGCTAGAGGACCAGGCAGAGACCCAAACAACCCCCCCAGGGTAGAACAGAGTGGAGTAGGCTAGAGGACCAGGCAGAGACCCAAACAACCCCCAGGGTAAAACAGAGTGGAGTAGGCTAGAGGACCAGGCAGAGACCCAACCCCCAGGGTAAAACAGAGTGGAGTAGGCTAGAGGACCAGGCAGAGACCCAAACAGAGTGGAGAGAACAGGAGGAGAGCAGAACAGAGCAGTTTTTCATCATCTCTATTATTATCCTCTGTTCAACAACATCAAACTATATCAGTGACAAATAAATGATCCGTATTAAAGAAAAGTCTTGCCTTGCTGAAAACACTGTCCTCTCCGGTGCTGAAGAAGCTCTCGGTGTCGCTGTCTGAGTCTTTGTGGAGAGTAGAGCTGAAACTACTGACACTCTGACAGTCTGCAACCAGAACAACACAACAGGACAACAGGTTAGAGATGGGAACAGTCGACCGTCGTCAGAAAGGTCCTATTCATGCAGACAGGAACATGTACAGTCATATTGTTACCCTGGTAAAAGGAGCACCTAACACAGATGACTGAGGTCTATCTAGATGACTGAGGTCTATCTAGAGGACTGAGGTCTATCTAGTCTATCTAGAGGACTGAGGTCTATCTAGTCTATCTAGATGACTGAGGTCTATCTAGAGGACTGAGGACTATCTAGTCTATCTAGAGGACTGAGGTCTATCTAGTCTATCTAGATGACTGAGGTCTATCTAGTCTATCTAGAGGACTGAGGTCTATCTAGTCTATCTAGAGGACTGAGGTCTATCTAGATGACTGAGGTCTATGTAGAGGACTGAGGTCTATCTAGTCTATCTAGATGACTGAGGTCTATCTAGAGGACTGAGGTCTATCTAGTCTATCTAGATGACTGAGGTCTATCTAGTCTATCTAGATGACTGAGGTCTATCTAGTCTATCTAGAGGACTGAGGTCTATCTAGTCTATCTAGAGGACTGAGGTCTATCTAGATGACTGAGGTCTATGTAGAGGACTGAGGTCTATCTAGTCTATCTAGATGACTGAGGTCTATCTAGAGGACTGAGGTCTATCTAGTCTATCTAGATGACTGAGGTCTATCTAGTCTATCTAGAGGACTGAGGTCTATCTAGTCTATCTAGATGACTGAGGTCTATCTAGTCTATCTAGAGGACTGAGGTCTATCTAGATGACTGAGGTCTATGTAGAGGACTGAGGTCTATCTAGTCTATCTAGATGACTGAGGTCTATCTAGAGGACTGAGGTCTATCTAGTCTATCTAGATGACTGAGGTCTATCTAGTCTATCTAGATGACTGAGGTCTATCTAGTCTATCTAAAGGACTGAGGTCTATCTAGAGGACTGAGGTCTATCTAGTCTATCTAGATGACTGAGGTCTATTTAGAGGACTGAGGTCTATCTAAAATATCTAGATGACTGAGGTCTATCTAGATGACTGAGGTCTATCTAGTCATTCTAGAGGACTGAGGTCTATCTAGAGGACTGAGGTCTATCTAAAATATCAAGATGACTGAGGTCTATCTAGATGACTGAGGTCTATCTAGTCTTTCTATAGGACTGAGGTCTATCTAGTCTTTCTAGAGGACTGAGGTCTATCTAGTCTATCTAGAGGACTGAGGTATATCTAAAATATCTAGATGACTGAGGTCTATCTAGATGACTGAGGTCTATCTAGTCTTTCTAGAGGACTGAGGTCTATCTAGTCTATCTAGATGACTGAGGTCTATCTAGTCTATCTAGAAGACTGTGGTCATTCTAGTCTATCTAGAGGACTGAGGTCTATCTAGTCTTTCTAGAGGACTGAGGTCTATCTAGTCTATCTAGAGGACTGAGGTCTATCTAGTCTTTCTAGAGGACTGAGGTCTATCTAGATGACTGAGGTCTATCTAGTCTTTCTAGAGGACTGAGGTCTATCTAGTCTATCTAGATGACTGAGGTCTATCTAGTCTATCTAGATGACTGAGGTCTATCTAGTCTATCTAGAGGACTGAGGTCTATCTAAAATATCTAGATGACTGAGGTCTATCTAGTCTATACAGAGAACTGAGGTCTATCTAGTCTATCTAGATGACTGAGGTCTATCTAGATGACTGAGGACTATCTAGTCTATCTAGATGACTGAGGTCTATCTAGTCTATCTAGAGGACTGAGGTATATCTAGTCTATCTAGATGACTGAGGTCTATCTAGTCTATCTAGAGGACTGAGGTATATCTAGTCTATCTAGATGACTGAGGTCTATCTAGTCTATCTAGAGGACTGAGGTATATCTAGTCTATCTACATGACTGAGGTCTATCTCGAGGACTGAGGTCTATCTAGAGGACTGAGGTCTATCTAGTCTATCTAGAGGACTGAGGTCTATCTAGTCTATCTAGATGACTGAGGTCTATCTAGAGGACTGAGGTCTATCTAGAGGACTGAGGTCTATCTAGTCTATCCAGAGGATGTATTACATGTAAACCCACTTATACCCACCCTACTGAATAGACCTTTAGTCTGTCTTACCTGTTTGGTTGTTGCTGTGTCTGTGGTCAATGCTGCCTTGTGTCTGTGTGTAGGGAAGACAGCAGGGCTCAGGATAGATAGGCCTTGATGATAGGCACATCAAGGCTCTATCGCCCTCTAGTGGTGACAATACTCAGCTTCAATAGGCACATCAAGGCTCTATCGCCCTCTAGTGGTGACAATACTCAGCTTCAATAGGCACATCAAGGCTTTATCGCCCTCTAGTGGTGACAATAATCAGCTTCAATAGGCACATCAAGGCTCTATCGCCCTCTAGTGGTGACAATACTCAGCTTCAATAGGCACATCAAGGCTCTATCGCCCTCTAGTGGTGACAATACTCAGCTTCAATTGGCACATCAAGGCTCTATCGCCCTCTAGTGGTGACAATACTCAGCTTCAATTGGCACATCAAGGCTCTATCGCCCTCTAGTGGTGACAATACTCAGCTTCAATAGGCACATCAAGGCTCTATTGCCCTCTAGTGGTGACAATACTCAGCTTCAATAGGCACATCAAGGCTCTATCGCCCTCTAGTGGTGACAATACTCAGCTTCAATAGGCACATCAAGGCTCTATTGCCCTCTAGTGGTGACAATACTCAGCTTCAATAGGCACATCAAGGCTCTATCGCCCTCTAGTGGTGACAATACTCCGCTTCAATAGGCACATCAAGGCTCTATTGCCCTCTAGTGGTGACAATACTCAGCTTCAATAGGCACATCAAGGCTCTATCGCCCTCTAGTGGTGACAATACTCAGCTTCAATTGGCACATCAAGGCTCTATCGCCCTCTAGTGGTGACAATACTCAGCTTCAATTGGCACATCAAGGCTCTATCGCCCTCTAGTGGTGACAATACTCAGCTTCAATAGGCACATCAAGGCTCTATTGCCCTCTAGTGGTGACAATACTCAGCTTCAATAGGCACATCAAGGCTCTATCGCCCTCTAGTGGTGACAATACTCAGCTTCAATAGGCACATCAAGGCTCTATTGCCCTCTAGTGGTGACAATACTCAGCTTCAATAGGCACATCAAGGCTCTATCGCCCTCTAGTGGTGACAATACTCCGCTTCAATAGGCACATCAAGGCTCTATCGCCCTCTAGTGGTGACAATACTCAGCTTCAATAGGCACATCAAGGCTCTATCGCCCTCTATTGGTGACAGAGTCTTACAGGGAAGAGGGTAGTTGGGAGATATATTGTGTGCAGGAAAGAACTGACCGTAGATGGATCCTGTGTTGACTGATCTTCCTGACAATCTACCGTGTCTTCTGCTGCTGGAACATCCAGGTCTGTAGGACAACACCACACACAACCAATCAGAACACACCACACTCAACCAATCAGAACACACCACACACAACCAATCAGAACACACCACACTCAACCAATCAGAACACACCACACTCAACCAATCAGAACACACCACACACAACCAATCAGAACACACCACACACAACCAATCAGAACACACCACACTCAACCAATCAGAACACACCACACACAACCAATCAGAACACACCACACACAACCAATCAGAACACACCACACTCAACCAATCAGAACACACCACACTCAACCAATCAGAACACACCACACACAACCAATCAGAACACACCACACACAACCAATCAGAACACACCACACTCAACCAATCAGAACACACCACACACAACCAATCAGAACACACCACACTCAACCAATCAGAACACACCACACACAACCAATCAGAACACACCACACTCAACCAATTAGAACACACCACACTCAACCAATCAGAACACACCACACACAACCAATCAGAACACACCACACACAACCAATCAGAACACAACACACACAACCAATCAGAACACACCACACACAACCAATCAGAACACACCACACACAACCAATCAGAACACAACACACACAACCAATCAGAACACACCACACACAACCAATCAGAACACACCACACACAACCAATTTGAACACACCACACACAACCAATCAGAACACACCACACCACACACAACCAATCAGAACACAACGCACTAAACACACACAGCCAATCAGAACACACCACACACAACCAATCAGAACACAACACACACCACACACAACCAATCAGAACACAATGCACTAAACACACACAACCAATCAGAACACAACACAGCTCACAGAACCAATCAGAACACAATAAACAGAACCAAACAGAAGAACCAGTCAGATATACTATAGTTTATATATACTGCTGACTACCTGATCACAACACAAGGTCCAATCTCTAGTTAGAGTTACAATATGAGGTTGGATAAGGTCCTAACTCCAATCGACAGCTTCATATCTATAAACAGATATATAGGGAATAGGGTGCAGTAGGGCTCTGGTCTAAAGTCGTGCACTATATAGGGAATAGGGTGCAGTAGGGCTCTGGACTAAAGTAGTGCACTATATAGGGAATAGGGTGCAGTAGGGCTCTGGTCTAAAGTAGTGCACTATATAGGGAATAGGGTGCAGTAGGGCTCTGGTCTAAAGTAGTGCACTATATAGGGAATAGGGTGCAGTAGGGCTCTGGTCTAAAGTAGTGCACTATATAGGGAATGTGACAGCTTCTTGACCTGTACTGATTGGACAGGACAAACATCAATGTGTGATAATTGAAAACGGACCAGTGGCAGGGAGGGGCTAAGGGAAAACTTCATATCAAAACAATGAGTGTTGTCTGTCTGAAATGACAAAGATTGTAAATGGGAGATGTCAAGCACCAATCTGGGATTTGTTGTGACCAGTCAGAGATGTCAGGAAACTGGAGGGTCTGTCATCTCATCTGTCCATACTGTCATCTCATCTGAAATGGAACTAACCCATACTGTCATCTCATCTGAAATGGAACTAACCCATACTGTCATCTCATCTGAAATGGAACTAACCCATACTGTCATCTCATCTGAAATGGAACTAATCCATACTGTCATCTCATCTGAAATGGAACTAACCCATACTGTCATCTCATCTGAAATGGAACTAACCCATTCTGTCATCTCATCTGAAATGGAACTAACCCATTCTGTCATCTCATCTGAAATGGAACTAACCCATTCTGTCATCTCATCTGAAATGGAACTTATCCTTATCAGATGGAGATGTGACCTCCCTAGTACATTCAAAACCATTCAACAATAGAAAACATACTGTCATTTAAAAAAAGGAAACGTTGTTTGATACAAGAAGCCTTACCTTCAACAGGGACAGTAGGGTGACTTGATACAAGAGGCCTTACCTTCAACAGGGACAGTAAGGTGACTTGATACAAGAAGCCTTACCTTCAACAGGGACAGTAGGGTGACTTGATACAAGAGGCCTTACCTTCAACAGGGACAGTAAGGTGACTTGATACAAGAAGCCTTACCTACAACAGGGACAGTAGGGTGACTTGATACAAGAGGCCTTACCTTCAACAGTGACAGTAAGGTGACTTGCAGAACAGACAGCATCTGTTAGGTAATCAGGTAGGTTCTCAGGTAGAATCTCAGGTAGGTTCCCAGGTAGAATCTCTGGTAGGTTCTCAGTTAGATTTTCAGGTAGGTTCCCAGTTAGGATCTCAGGTAGATTCCCAGGTAGGTTCACAGGTAGGTTCTCAGGTAGGTTCTCAGGTAGGATCTCAGGTGCGTTCTCAGGTGCGTTCTCAGGTAGGTTCTCAGGTAGGATCTCAGGTAGGATCTCAGGTGCGTTCTCAGGTGCGTTCTCAGGTAGGTTCTCAGGTAGGATCTCAGGTAGGATCTCAGGTAGGTTCTCAGGTGCGTTCTCAGGTAGGATCTCAGGTAGGATCTCAGGTAGGATCTCAGGTGCGTTCTCAGGAAGGTTCTCAAGTAGGTTCTCAGGTAGAATCTCAGGTAGGATCTGAGGTAGGATCTCAGGTAGGTCCTCAAGTAGGTCCTCAGGTGGGTTCTCAAGTAAAATCTCAGATAGGATCTCAGGTAGGATCTCAGGTAGGATCTCAGGTAGGTTCTCAGGTAGGTTCTCAGGTAGGATCTCAGGTAGGTCCTCAGGTAGGTCCTCAGGTGGGTTCTCAAGTAAAATCTCAGATAGGATCTCAGGTAGGTTCTCAGGTAGGTCCTCAGGTAGGTTCTCAGGTAGGTTCTCAGTTAGGTTCTCAGGTAGGTTCTCAGGTAGGTCCTCAGGTAGGTCCTCAGGTAGGTTCTCAGGTAGGTTCTCAGGTAGGTCCTCAGGTAGGTCCTCAGGTAGGTTCTCAGTTAGGTTCTCAGGTAGGTTCTCAGGTAGGTCCTCAGGTAGGTTCTCAGGTAGGTCCTCAGGTAGGATCTCAGGTAGGTTCTCAGGTAGGTTCTCAGGTAGGTCCTCAGGTAGGTTCTCAGGTGACACTGGACTGTTAGGTGGGACATCCCGTGTATCTGTGGACACCACTACAGCAGTGACATCATCTCCATCTCCACAGTCTGACCACGTCCCAAAGGGGTCGAGGGTCAGGGTTAGGGTCACAGAGTGGTCAAGGGTTACAGAGGGGTCGAGGTGGAGGGCTTGGTCTGTAGCAGGTTGAGTGTCTGAGTGTCCTGACCCCTCCTCTGCCCTGGTGCCACAGGATCCCTGATCCACTGTCCTGTCAGAGGGGTCTCCACTGTGTTCCCCTAGAACCGAGGGGTCCTCACTAGGTCTCCATAGGACCTCCGTTATCTCCATCTCTACACCCCCTCCACCCTCCTCTCCATCCTTCTCTCCACCTGCCCCACCAGACGCTCCCCCAGAGTTGGAGCCTGTTTCTGGGGGCGGGAGGTCTCCATCCATGGTGGTAGTCCCATTCCTGTCCTCTGGAGGGGGCTCACTGTCCTGCAAGTCTGTCTGGAGGTCTGTCTGGAGGTCTGCAGGTACAGACACTATCCCCTCTGTTACCTCTGACCCCAACACACCCTCCTTAGTCTCAGCTCTGAGGCCAGAGTCACCAGCCTCTACGGGCTTACCCTGTCTGGCACCCTGTCTGGCACCCTGTCTGGCACCCTGTCTGGCACCGTGTCTCTCACCTTCTCTGTCACCCTGTCTGTCACTGCCCTCTAGTGGCAGATCCCCCTCGGACACCTGCTCTGACTGAGGCTCTGATGAGTACTCTGAGTGATGCTCTATTGCGGTCTCTTGTGTAGGCTCTAACAGGTGTTCTGGCTCTAACAGGGGTTCTGGTGGTGTAGGCTCTAACAGGGGTTCTGGTGGTGTAGGCTCTAACAGGGGTTCAGGCTCTAACACGGGTTCTGGTTCTAACAGGGGTTCTGGTGGTGTAGGCTTTAACAGTGGTTCTGGTGGTGTAGGTTCTAACAGGGGTTCTGGTGGTGTAGGCTCTAACATGGGTTCTGGTGGTGTAGGCTCTAACAGGGGTTCTGGTGGTGTAGGCTCTAACAGGGGTTCTGGTGGTTCAGGCTCTAACAGGGGTTCTGGTGGTGTAGGCTCTAACAGGGGTTCTGGTGGTGTAGGCTCTAACAGGGGTTCTGGTGGTTCAGGCTCTAACAGGGGTTCTGGTGGTGTAGGCTCTAACAGCGGTTCTGGTGGTTCAGGCTCTAACAGGGGTTCTGGTGGTGTAGGCTCTAACAGGGGTTCTGGTGGTGTAGGCTCTAACAGGGGTTCTGGTGGTGTAGGCTCTAACAGTTCCTGTTCCTCCCCGGTCAGGTGGGAGATCTCTGTTGAAGAGCTGCTGATCGACCGGAAGGAGTCTTCCTCCTCTTCATCAGACTGAGCCTGGTCCTCTGAGGTTCTGGAGAGGGCCTGAGTCTGGATCAGGGTTTGGTCCTGAGCTGCCCCTGATTCTCCATCAGCAGGCCCACTACCTGAGACCAACAGTGCTCCACAGTTTGCTACTGCTGTTACTGGACTGTCCATAGAGCCACTGATAGCTGAGATCTCAGCTGCATGGTCCGTAGATGTGTCTACAGGGTCATAGGCATCTCCCATTTCTCTATCATCACTGTCCCCAGAATGGAGTCCAGTTTCTTGAGTCCCGTGTGTGCCCTGCTCAGAGGGGTGAAACTGTTCCTCTGTGGAGCCACCAGAGCCCTCCCCAGCCCTAGCAGAAGCTGTTTTCTTACTTTGTTCCAATGGAGGTTCACCCTCACTGAGGCCCTCTATCCCGATAGGACATGATGTCACGGAGTCAGCTGTACCCAGCTGCATCTCCTGTCCATTGTCCAGGGTAGAAGGGTCTGACAGGGGAGAAGGTTCAGAGTCTGACAGACCCTTCGTGGTGGGGATAGAGTCTGTTGTGGTTAACCGTTCGCTGTCTGCGGGTTGGTCCTCTGGGTGAACGGTGTAACAGCCCGCCGGATAGCTGTCTGCTTCCCTCTCCACGTAGCTCTTGCCTTCCTGGAGACACTCCTTCAGGTCCGTGTCTGAGTGATCTGGGTTAGCCACGTCTTCCAGGGACTGAGTGTGTGCCGTGTCTTCTGTTGTTGCTGTGTCTCCACTGAGGCCAGATGGATCTCTGTGTTCTGTGTCTTTCTCCTCCTCCTCTCCTTCCTGGTTCTGTCGTTCTGTCCCCTTTGTGGACCCCTGTGTAACACTGATTCTGCTCCCCTCTCTACCAGTTTCCTCCAGCTCTGTTCCACAGGATAGTGGGGCTCCTGTCTCCTCCTCAGGCCGTCTCGGTGCTCGGTCACAGCTATCACAGTCACTCCTCGAGTCTGTTACACCCTCCGCCTCTCCCTCCTCACCCCTCTCTGCTCTGTGGTAATCTCTGAGGGTGTTTGAAGTGAGAGACACCCAGTTCTCCTTAGAGCCATTGTCCAGGGAGCTCCCTGAGGTCTGAGGAATGAGAGAGGGATCCCTGCCCTCGTCACTCCCCCTTTCCACCTTGTCTTCATTCACACACCCCTGGTCTCTCCCCTGGTCTCCCCCCTGGTCACTGGTGTCCAAGGAGTCCTGAGGCTGTTCTAGCTCCAAACACAAGCCCTCTGTTTCTCTCTCTATCTCTGATCCGTCACAGCAGTCTAGGGCGCTGTGTCTCAGTGACACAGACTGCAGCTGAAGAAGTGAAGGACCTTCCTGTGAAAAACAAAGGAAAGAGAAAGGGGAGATACCTAGTCAGTTGTCCAACTGAATGCCTTCAACTGAGATGTGTCTTCTGCATTTAACCCCTCTGAATCAGAGAGGTGCAGGGGGATGTTTTAATCGAAACAGCCACGTCATCGGCGCCCGGGGAACGAAGAGACCAAGGCATGAAACATTTAGACCAGGTGGAACCTTTTCAGCCCCTCATCGATTATTAATTCTCTAGTTAAACACACACACACACACACACACACACACACACACACACACACACACACACACACACACACACACACACACACACACACACACACACACACACACACACACACACACACACACACACACACACACACAAAGTAACACACATAGACAGACACACAGACACAGACATACACTACACTGAAAGGTACCAGGGGTAGAGGTAGAGTAGTGTTAGGGTGGTCAGGTACCAGGGGTAGAGTAGTGTTAGGGTGGTCAGGTACCAGGGGTAGAGGTAGAGTAGTGTTAGGGTGGTCAGGTACCAGGGGTAGAGGTAGGGTGGTCAGGTACCAGGGGTAGAGGTAGAGTAGTGTTAGGGTGGTCAGGTACCAGGGGTAGAGTAGTGTTAGGGTGGTCAGGTACCAGGGTAGAGGTAGAGTAGTGTTAGGGTGGTCAGGTACCAGGGGTAGAGGTAGGGTGGTCAGGTACCAGGGGTAGTGTTAGGGTGGTCAGGTACCAGGGGTAGAGGTAGAGTAGTGTTAGGGTGGTAAGGTACCAGGGGTAGTGTTAGGGTGGTCAGGTACCAGGGGTAGTGTTAGGGTGGTCAGGTACCAGGGGTAGAGTAGTGTTAGGGTGGTCAGGTACCAGGGGTAGAGTAGTGTTAGGGTGGTCAGGTACCAGGGGTAGAGGTAGGGTGGTCAGGTACCAGGGGTAGTGTTAGGGTGGTCAGGTACCAGGGGTAGAGGTAGAGTAGTGTTAGGGTGGTAAGGTACCAGGGGTAGTGTTAGGGTGGTCAGGTACCAGGGGTAGAGTAGTGTTAGGGTGGTAAGGTACCAGGGGTAGTGTTAGGGTGGTCAGGTACCAGGGGTAGAGTAGTGGTAGGGTGGTAAGGTACCAGGGGTAGTGTTAGGGTGGTCAGGTACCAGGGGTAGAGTAGTGTTAGGGTGTTACCAGGGGTTCACAGCTCACCCTGACCAGGGGTCTCAGCTCCTCCACCAGTCTCTGGAGGGTAGGGGGGGCTGTGCCCGGTGCTGTGCCCACTGTCAGGGTGTGGGTGTTCAGCCTGGGAAGGTTACACACCACCCTGGAGCCGGTAGAGGACGGATGGATCATCCCTCTGTATGTCTCTGTCTCCGCTCTGTGTGGACCAAAATAAACAACCTGAAGACTCTGGGTCATGTGATTGGCCAACACTGTGGGGGAGGTCATGTGATTGTCCAACACAGCGTGACTGTGATTCTCTGGGATACTCTCAGTTAGTCTGACTGTGATTATCTTGGTTACTCTCACTTAGTAGGTAGAGATACTCTGAATGATGGCTATGAAAAGCCAACTGACCTGTTGCACCCTCAACAACCACTGTGATTATTTTTCATTTGACCCTGCTGGTCATCTATGAACATTTAAAATCTTGGCCACGTTCTGTTATAATCTGCACCCGGCACAGCCAGAAGAGGACTGGCCACCCCTCACAGCCTGGTTCCTCTCTAGGTTTCTTCCTAGGTTCTGGCCTTTCTAGGGAGTTTTTCCTAGCCACCGTGCTTCCTACACCTGTAACGTTGTGCGCTGAGAGTCGGGAAGCAAGTTCAGGGAGTGAGTGTTTTAATAAATAAACGTAACGTAATACGAACAACGCACAGACAGGAACTAGAACAGAAACAATAACGCCTGGGGAAGGAACCAAAGGGAGGGACATATATAGGGAAGGTAATCAGGGAGGTGATGGAGTCCAGGCGAGTCTGATGACTCGCAGGTGCGCGTAACGATGGTGACAGGTGTGTGCCAATACGAGCAGCTTGGTGACCTAGAGGCCGGAGAGGGAGTACACGTGACAACACCTGCATTGCTAGCTGTTTCTGGTTTTAGGCTGGGTTTCTGTACAGCACTCTGTGACATCAGCTGATGTAAGAAGGGCTTTATAAATACATTTATTTTGATTTGATTTGATTCCCTTTGGCCACTGGTCTCTGTAGATAGACAGGTTGCCATCCACACTGTACCAATGTTCTGATTTACACATCTGTGGAAGTTCCTGTGTCAGTTGGTACAGAGAGAAGTCGGAAATTGACGCCGTATCCTTCTGTTGCCCAAGTGTAAACATCCCCGCCGGACACAAAGTGTTAGCTAGCTTGTTAAAGAACACTGAGGTTATTGTAATGACACAAAGCGTTAGCTAGCTAGATGGAGAACGCTGAGGTAATTTTAATGACACAAAGTGTTAGCTAGCTAGATGGAGAACACTGAGGTAATTTTAATGACACAAAGTGTTAGCTAGCTAGATGTAGAACACTGAGGTAATTTTAATGACACAAAGTGTTAGCTAGCTAGATGGAGAACACTGAGGTTATTGTAATGACACAAAGTGTTAGCTAGCTAGATGGAGAACACTGAGGTAATTTTAATGACACAAAGTGTTAGCTAGCTAGATGGAGAACACTGAGGTAATTTTGTTGACACAAAGCGTTAGCTAGCTAGATGGAGAACACTGAGGTAATTTTAATGACACAAAGCGTTAGCTAGCTAGATGTAGAACGCTGAGGTAATTTTGTTGACACAAAGCGTTAGCTAGCTAGATGTAGAACACTGAGGTAATTTTAATGACACAAAGCGTTAGCTAGCTAGATGTAGAACGCTGAGGTAATTTTGTTGACACAAAGCGTTAGCTAGCTAGATGTAGAACACTGAGGTAATTTTAATGACACAAAGCGTTAGCTAGCTAGATGTAGAACGCTGAGGTAATTTTGTTGACACAAAGCGTTAGCTAGCTAGATGTAGAACACTGAGGTAATTTTAATGACACAAAGCGTTAGCTAGCTAGATGTAGAACGCTGAGGTAATTTTGTTGTGTGCATTTCACAGGTGGCATCATCTACCTTCACTAAAACCAACCTACGTTCTGGCCCGCCTACCCTACCTGGTTATTTGTTTGGAGATTTGTCTGTCTGAAGAGGACCCTCTCCAGAACAATATAGTATAATAGAATCTAGCATGCTCTCCATATCTAGTGCTGCTGTTGTTTAGGTCTGGGGTTTCAGAGACTAGTGGATCGCTGAGATATAGCTGTCACCAGCTAACAGATGTGACTTGACTTCTTTTGTAGCTTTTTCCAGTCTCTTTCTGTCAGATTAAGGTACTTCATTCTTCTGACATGTACTAAAGTTGAAACAGCTTGGTGTTAACATGGGCATGAGAGTTGAAACAGCTTGGTGTTTACATGGGCATGAGAGTTGAAACAGCTTGGTGTTAACATGGGCATGAGAGTTGAAACAGCTTGGTGTTAACATGGGCAACATGAGCTTGTTTCTTTCTGAGTTCCCAATTGTCAGACATCACCACAACATCAAGCTAGGAGAAACTATTCCAACACTTTTGAAAACAATAACATGGTCTGTCCTTACTTTGCGAGGAGCTGGTGCAGGTCTCGGTGGCTCCGCTGCTGAGCGATGCTTGCAGGTGTGGCCCCCTGTCTGTTGGTCAGTCTGAGGGCTTCAGGGGCCCCTGGTTGCAGTAGGAGCCACACAGCTACCCTCTTAAGACCCCGCCGTGCTGCAAAGTGGACCAAAGTCTCCTGGGGCTCTGCAGGGATGGAGGGAAGGAAGGAACAAGAAAAGGGGTAGGGAAGGAAGGAGAGAGAGAGAGGGAGGGGCTCTTATTAACTATGGAATTACACACTCAGTAATTAGACTGAAACTAAAAACATCCCAATGTTGGTTGGTTGGTTGGCTGGCTGGTGATGACTTACTCTACCCTGGTTGGCTGGCTGGTGATGACTTACTCTACCCTGGTTGGCTGGTTAGTGCTGACTTACTCTACCCTGGTTGGCTGGTTAGTGCTGACTTACTCTACCCTGGTTGGCTGGTTAGTGCTGACTTACTCTGCCCTGGTTGGCTGGTTAGTGCTGACTTACTCTACCCTGGTTGGCTGGTTAGTGCTGGTTAGTTAAAATCTGGACCCCTACAAATCAGCCGGGCTAGACAATCTGGACCCTCTTATTCTAAAATTATCCGCCGCAATTGTTGCAACCCCTATTACCAGCCTGTTCAACCTCTCTTTCGTATCGTCTGAGATCCCCAAAGATTGTAAAGCTGCCTCGGTCATCCCCCTCTTCAAAGGGGGAGACACTCTAGACCCAAACTGCTACAGACCTATATCTATCCTACCCTGCCTTTCTAAGGTCTTCGAAAGCCAAGTTAACAAACAGATCACCGACCATTTCGAATCCCACTGTACCTTCTCCGTTATGCAATCTGGTTTCCGAGCTGGTCATGGGTGCACCTCAGCCACGCTCAAAGTCCTAAACGATATCATAACCGCCATCGGTAAGAGACATTACTCTGCAGCTGTATTCATTGATCTGGCCAAGGCTTTCGACTCTGTCAATCATCACATTCTTATTGGCAGACTCGACAGCCTTGGTTTCTCAAATGACTGCCTTGCCTGGTTCACCAAATACTTCTCAGACAGAGTTCAGTGTGTCAAATCGGAGGGCCTGTTGTCCGGACCTCTGGCTGTCTCTATGGGGGTGCCACAGGGTTCAATTATCTGGCCAACTATTTTCTCTGTATACATGTCTGTCTAGTGTCTGTCTTGACTGGTATGTTATACTGTAGGTGCTACCTTGAAATACATACACTCCCTCCCTCCTCCCTCCCTCCTCTCTCCCTCTCTCCCTCACCAGTGCTGTTCCTGAGGTGTGTCCCCAGTAGGTTCCACCCATCAGGCAGGTCCAGGTGTCTCAGTGCCAGGGACAGACTCTCATCCAGTCTCTCACATTCCTCCAGAGGGATCTGACACTCATCGAGTAACAGCGCCCCCTCCAGGCCATCTGGCCTCCCTGCAGTGCTCACCTAGGTTGAAGATACCAGGTGAGGACAATGTTATATTCACGTGCAGCAAGCTTTCAAAAATAAACAGGTTCATGGGACCAGCTTTTGAAATACTTTACTAAAGTTATTTTTATTAGAAATACTCTTGACTCAAACTTTATATTTTCAACCTAGATGCTCACCAGAAATTGGGCCATGTCGAATGCCAGGTCCTGGACGAAGTTGAACCGCTGCTCCGCCACCGCCACCACAGACACCGGGGGTTCACCGACCAGGGGGTGGCCGGGTCGGGCCCTGCACAGGGTGACCTGCACCGCCTCACAGCAGTCATGGGCTGGGGGACAGAGATGAGGAGAGAGGAGAGTGTTAGAGATGAGGATAGGAGAGAGGAGAGAGGCATATAGGGGAAGAGAGATGAAGAGAGGAGAGAGGCATATGGGGGAAGAGAGATGAAGAGAGAGACATATGGAGGAAGAGAGATGAGGAGAGTAGAGAGGAGAGAGACATATGGAGGAAGAGATGAGGAGAGAGACATATGGAGGAAGAGAGATGAGGAGAGTAGAGAGGAGAGAGACATATGAAGGAAGAGATGAGGAGAGAGACATATGGAGGAAGAGATGAGGAGAGAGACATATGGAGGAAGAGATGAGGAGAGTAGAGAGGAGAGAGACATATGGAGGAAGAGATGAGGAGAAGAGAGAGGAGAGAGACATATGGAGGAAGAGATGAGGAGAAGAGAGAGGAGAGAGACATATGGAGGAAGAGAGATGAGGAGAAGAGAGAGGAGAGAGACATATGGAGGAAGAGATGAGGAGAAGAGAGAGGAGAGAGACATATGGAGGAAGAGAGATGAGGAGAGTAGAGAGGAGAGAGACATATGGAGGAAGAGAGATGAGGAGAAGAGAGAGGAGAGAGACATATGGAGGAAGAGATGAGGAGAAGAGAGAGGAGAGAGACATATGGAGGAAGAGAGATGAGGACAGGAGAGAGGAGAGAGGAGACTGTATTTATTCCTCATGTTATAACTTTTCTATTATTTCTCTTTTTTTCTCTCTGGATTTCTATTTGTAATTATTATGGATCCCCATTAGTTCCTGCCAAGGCAGCAGCTACTCTTCCTGGGGTTTATTATGGATCTCCATTAGTTCCTGCCAAGGCAGCGGCTACTCTTCCTGGGGTTTATTATGGATCCCCATTAGTTCCTGCCAAGGTAGCGGCTACTCTTCCTGGGGTTTATTATGGATCCCCATTAGTTCCTGTCAAGACAGCAGCTACTCTTCCTGGGGTTTATTATGGATCCCCATTAGTTCCTGTCAAGGCAGCAGCTACTCTTCCTCGGGTTTATTATGGATCCCCATTAGTTCCTGCCAAGGCAGCAGCTACTCTTCCTGGGGTTTATTATGGATCCCCATTAGTTCCTGCCAAGGCAGCAGCTACTCTTCCTGGGGTTTATTATGGATCCCCATTAGTTCCTGCCAAGGCAGCAGCTACTCTTCCTGGGGTTTATTATGGATCCCCATTAGTTCCTGTCAAGGCAGCAGCTACTCTTCCTGGGGTTTATTATGGATCCCCATTAGTTCCTGCCAAGGCAGCAGCTACTCTTCCTGGGGTTTATTATGGATCCCCATTAGTTCCTGCCAAGGCAGCAGCTACTCTTCCTGGGGTTTATTATGGATCCCCATTAGTTCCTGCCAAGGCAGCAGCTACTCTTCCTGGGGTTTATTATGGATCCCCATTAGTTCCTGCCAAGGCAGCAGCTACTCTTCCTGGGGTTTATTATGGATCCCCATTAGTTCCTGCCAAGGCAGCAGCTACTCTTCCTGGGGTTTATTATGGATCCCCATTAGTTCCTGCCAAGGCAGCAGCTACTCTTCCTGGGGTTTATTATGGATCCCCATTAGTTCCTGCCAAGGCAGCAGCTACTCTTCCTGGGGTCCAAACACATTAAGGCACTTACACATATAGTGCATTCGGAAAGTATTCAGACCCCTTAACAAATTCCTTCTTTTTTTTTACATTCTAATTCTAAAATGGTTTAAACAATCCTTAGCAATCTACACACAATACCAAAGCAAAAACTGGTTTTAAGAAATTTTTGCAAATGTATTAATTTTTTAAAACAGATTTTATTTGGACGGGGCCATGTAGCGTCGCATCTTGGGTGAGAACCTCCTTCCCTCAGCCAGGGCATTAACAATGGGTTGTGCATGGGTATTCCAGCATGACAATGACCCAAAACACACGGCCAAGGCAACAAAGGAGTGGCTCAAGACGAAGCACGTTAAGGTCCTGGAGTGGCCTAGCCAGTCTCCAGACCTTAATCCCATAGAAAATCTGTGGAGGGAGCTGAAGGTTCGAGTTGCCAAACGTCAGCCTCGAAACCTTAAGGACTTGGAGAAGATCTGCAAAGAGGAGTGGGACAAAATCCCTCTTGAGATGTGTGCTAACCTGGTGGCCAACTGCAAGAAACGTCTGCCCTCTGTGATTGCCAACAAGGGTTTTGCCACCAAGTACTAAGTCATGTTTTGCAGAGGGGTCAAATACTTATTTCCCTCATTCAAATGCAAATCAATTTATAACATTTTTCACATGCGTTTTTCTGGATTTTTTTGTTGTTATTCTGTCTCTCACTGTTCAAATAAACCTACCATTAAAATTATAGACTGATCATTTCTTTGTGGGCAAACGTACAAAATCAGCAGGGGATCAAATACTTTTTTCCCTCACTGTATGTGTAGGTGTACCTGTGTGTGTGTCTTCACAGATGTTCTATAAGGTGTTTTTTTATCCATTTTTTTTTATATGATTCTACTGCTGCATCAGTTACCTGATGTGGAATAGAGTTCCATGTTGTCATGGCTCTATGTAGCACTGTGCACCTCCCATGGTCTGTTCTGGACTTGAGGACTGTGAAGAGACCTCTGGTGGCATGTCTTGTGGGGTATGCATGGGTGTCTGAGCTGTGTCATAGTAGTTTAAACAGACACCTCGGTACATTCGGCTTGTCAAAAACAAGTAGTGATGAAGTGAATATCTCCTCCACTTTCAGCCATGAGAGAGATAAACGCACTTTGGTGCGAAAAGTGCAAATCAATCACAGAACAACAGCAAAGGACCTTGTGAAGATGCTGGAGGAAACAGGTACAAAAGTATCTATATCCACAGTAAAACAAGTCCTATATCGACATATCCTGAGAGGCCGCTCAGCAAGGAAGAAGCCAATGCTCCAAAACCGCCATAAAAAAGCCAGACTACGGTTTGCAACTGCACATGGGGACAAAGATCGTACTTTTTGGAGAAATGTCCTCTGGTCTGATGAAACAAAAATAGAACTGTTTGGCCATAATGACCAGCATTATGTTTGGAGGAAAAAGGAGGAGGCTTGCAAGCCGAAGAACAGCATCCCAACCGTGAAGCATGGGGGTGGCAGCATCATGTTGTGGGGGTGCATTGCTGAAGGAGGGACTGGTGCACTTCACAAAATAGATGGCATCATGAGGGAGGAAAATTATGTGGATATATTGAAGCAACATCTCAAGACATCAGTCAGGAAGTTAAAGCTTAGGTCTTCCAAATGAACAATGACCCCAAGCATACTTCCAAAGTTGCGGCAAAATGGCTTAAGGACAACAAAGTCAAGGTATTGGAGTGGCCATCACAAAGCCCTGACCTCAATCCTATAGAAAATTTGTGGGGAGAACTGAAAAAGCGTGTGCCAGCAAGGAGGCCTACAAACCTGACTCAGTTACACCAGCTCTGTCAGGAGGAATGGGCCAAAATTCACCCAATTTATTGTGGGAAGCTTGTGGAAGGCTACCCAAAATGTTTGACCCAAGTTAAACAATTTAAATGCAATGCTACCAAATACTAATTGAGTGTATGTAAACTTCTGACCCACTGGGAATGTGATGAAAGAAATAAAAACTGAAATAAATCATTCTCTCTACCATTATTCTGACATTTCACATTCTTAAATTATAGTTGTGATCCTAACTGACCTAAGACAGGACATTTTTATTAGGATTAAATGTCAGGAATTGTGAAAAACTGAGTTTAAATGTATTTGGCCAAGGTGTGTGTAAACCTCAGACTTCAACTGTATGCACATGTTGCTGTATGTGTCTGTTGACCAATCCTCTGTGTGATTAATAAAGTTAATTATTAATAAAGTTAATTCAAAGTCTTACCTGGACAGAGGGTGTGCAGGGTGTCATGGCCGCACCACAAGGCACTGGTCAGGTGACTCTGGGAGGACCCAGAGAACAACAGGAAGTACTCCTCACCCTCTTCATCCTCAGTCTGCTCTTCGTCACATAGCTGTACTGTTATCACAACCTTACCCTGCAGAGAAGGAGAGGTTAAGGTTACCTTGAGTAACTGCTTAACTTCTTAGGGAGCGGCAGCAGAGGTGACGGTTTTGGAGAGTCTGGCGTGCCCAAAGTAAAATGCCTGCCACTCAGGCCCAGAAAATAGGATATGCACATGATTATTACTATTGGATAGTCAAAGTCACCATTATTAGTCAGTTGTACAACCGAAATGTGTCTTCCGCATTTAACCCAACCCCTCTGAATCAGAGAGGTGCGGGGGGATGCCTTAATCGACATCCATGTCTTCGGCGCCCGGGGAACAGTGGGTTAACTGCCTTGTTCAGGGGCAGAACGACAGATTTTTACCTTGTCAGCTCGGGGATTCGAACTTGCAACCCTCCGGTTACGAGTCCAACGCTCTAACCACTAGGCTACCTGCCGCCGTAAAACACTCTGAAGTTTCTAAAAGTGTTAAAATAATGTATGTGAGTATAACAGAACTGATATAGCAGGCGAAAACCCGAGGAAAATCCATCCGGATTTGCAGTTTCTTTTGTACATGACCTTCTTCTCCAGGCTGCCTATTCATTTCTATTTTACAGTTTTTCTCAGTCGCTTTGGTGCATTTCTCACATCACTATTTACATTTGCACAACAGTTAATGCAGTTCTCAAAACAATTAGTACAAACTGCAAAACCTAGTTGATAACCTGCAAAAGCGTGTCACTTGCTCAAAATGGATAGCTCATTCCTCAAAAGCAAGTATTCATGTCAATGAAAGTGTCAGTGTCATCAAGATGAAAAGTCCTGACACCATTGTTTATGAACAAGATAGTCAAATGGCTTTGTCATGTTTTCATTATGACAGTTTACTCTGTAAATGTTTTCCAATGCAAAAAAGTCAGATCTTGGTGACACTACCTGAAAATGCTCAAGACAGCACTATGTACTATTTGCACAGCCATTTGAAAAATACAGTAAAGTTACACATTACTGTATTTAGTGAGGTAACTGAGTACAAGACACTGAATATGTATGTTTCACATTTTTACTGCATATGCTCTTTGCAATTCTAATTTGTTCACAGCATTGTGCAAAAGAAAAAATACACCCTTATTTACAACAAACATAAACTCCCTTTGGGTAGAGCTGTGCACAACTGTAAACAATATTGCAGTACATATTGGAACTGAACATACAAATACATAGTACTGTAATCATTCATGCACATCCAGACGTTCCTCTCTGTCTGGCCACATAATTTAATCTACATCACAGCGAATATCATCTCTTGCAATGCAGCGAGGAAGGTATCTCCTCGAGTGGCGAATCCACCCTCTGCAGGACTCTGCTGGGATGTCATCACATGCTGCATCCATGGCCACTAGCAGGGCCATTTGGGTATGTGGATGCCGGTCATATACCTTCCACCTCCAGGAAGAGAAAAACTCCTCTATTGGATTTAGGAATGGTGAGTAGGGAGGAGATATTCCACCAGCATCCTATCATGTGCTGCAAACCACTGTCTGACGACATCTGAGTGGTGAAAACGCACATTATCCAAAACAACAACATGCTTGCTCAGATGGTCTCCAGTTAGACCCCTCTCATTCTCAGGGATTATGTCCCTGTAAAGAGTGTCTAAAAAGTCAGCAGATGTTGTGTGTTGTATGGACCAAGACGGGGATATGGGTGAGGACGCCGTTTTCTGAGATGGCTGCACACATAGTAATATTCCCTCCTCGTTGGCCTGGGACATCAATGGTTGCTCTCTGTCCAATGCGATTCCTTCCACGTCTTCTACCTTTTGCCAGATTGAAACCCGCCTCATCAAGGTATATGAATGTGTGCAGCGGTTCCCTGGCCTCCAGCTCCAGTACATGCTTTATTACAGAAGAGGGAGTGAGAAAAACTATAACAACTTTTCCTGTGTAACATAATGTATTTTGGACAACATATTGTACAGTATGCACTGTGAATACACACACACAGAACTGTCATGTAAGTGTAGTGCATGACACTACACAAAGTAAACAGTTTACAGCACTGAACATTAGAATATGCATAGAACACATACATGTTTTACCTGTACATACTGGTGACGGATCTCCTTCACTCTGTCGCTGTTCCGTTCAAATGGCACATTGTACAATTGTTTCATGCGCATTTCATTCCTCCTGAGCACTCTGTCAATTGCAGCGACTGAAACAGATTCAATATTCCCAAAGATGTTGTCATCCTCTATAACAGCACTTTGTATCTCTCTCAACCTTATGGCATTGTTTGCAATCACCATTGCACAAATGGCTTCCTCTTGTTCTTGAGTAAAAGGGCCCTCTTCCACCTCTGCAAGGTTGTCTTGCAATCCTGTGTGGTGCAGAGTAAAATTACAGTAAATATGGCAAATCTTTACTGTAACACTACTGTACACTACAATACACTAAATGTGTGATGCAGTAAAGCTGTACGTCTAAATGTAAAATGTACAGTGACAAGTTATTGTCCCACTGCAAGCTTCATGTATGACACAATGACAGTAGCGCAGTGCAGATTGTTTAGTGCTGAATTACTGTCCATTTATACACACCTGTTCTCCCGACGACATGTTTGAATAATTGAATTTACAGTGGTTCTCCCAACATTTGGCTGCACCCTTCGACCAGCCTCAGCCATTGTGAGGCCGTGATTGACAACATGATCCACAATTGTAGCCCTTATTTCATCAGGGATCCGCCTATGTACTTGGCCTCTTCTTCCTCTTCCCCTGTTTTGTCCCCTTCCCCTTCCTCCCCGCACCCTCACCCCTCTTCCACGAGGCTGACCTTCCATTTCTGTGTCACAGTATTGTAGAAATGGTACACACTATGTCCTGCTTGGTTCATATATGCTTGTAAAGTGGGGGTTTATGGGATTCAGCTCTGACAGTGATTGTAGAAAAGTGGCTTATCATTGGTTGCAACTAATGCTTCACACACCCCTTCTCATCAGTGAAAGTTGAGATTCACCTGAGAGAAATTGTTCAATTTAGGAGATTTTCATGAAAAAAAATATTTTGCTTGACAGACAGATTTTGACAACTAGTTCAACATTTTTGTATGTAATGACTCAAGCAATGAAATGAGGACTATTAGTTTTATATGGAATGACTATTCAGCATTCACAAGTATAGTTAATTTTGACTGACATGACATAAGCAAATGATAATGTTATAAAACAGCAGAGAGTTGTATGAAAGCAATTGATGCATGTCCAAAAGCATTTGCAATTTGTTGGAAGGAATGAGAACCTGCTACTATGATGTGCACAAATGACTAAATGTTGTGGAGGTTGAACTAACTGCAAATGTAAATAGTGATGTGAGAAATGCACCAAAGCGACTGAGAAAAACTGTAACTAGGACTGAGACTGCAGTACCTATGGCTTCCACTAGATGCCAACAATGTTTATACAGTGTCTGGAAGCTCTAGCACTAAGCAGAACGGATAGGAAGAGGAAGTAGTGAAGGGACCACTTTTGTCAACAACGTTTGTCGGGCGCGAGATTGTGAGAGCTCCCCACTTTATTTTCCTTTCTTATTGTTCACGTTATCGTCCGGATGAAATATTACAGTAAATATGCATAAAATGATACCTAAGGATACATTAAAAACGATGTTTGATTTGTTTGTAGAAAGTTTATAGGTATAATTTGAACGTGTTCTCTTCACGGTTCTATGGGCGACTCAACGGTGGATCTTCTGATCATAACGCGCCAACCAAACAGAGATTTATGGATATAATAAATGACTTTTTCTAAAAGAAGAAACATTGGATGTCTTCGTTGGACACTTGGGAAGCCCTCAGCAGAAGTCCTTTGAAAGGTAAGTTATATCTTTTACCTCTTATATGGGTTTTGTGTGACCCGCGCTGGAAATGAATTTATGCTAATGTGGAAAATATATGAGGTGCTATCCTCAAACAATCAAATGTTGTGCTTTTGCCGTAAAGCCTTTTTGAAATCTGACAACGCTGTGATAATGCCAAGAAGCGTAACTACTTACGCAGTGGTGGGGCGCTAACGCCCCACTCCCGACACTACCCGGTGAAATGCAATGTGCCAAATTCAAAATCCAAAAGTTGAATTATTAAACATTCATCAATATACAAGTGTTGCATAGTCATCAAAAGCTCTGCTTCTTGGCAATATCACAGCGTTGTCAGATTTCAAAAAGGCTTTCCGGCGAAATTACAACATTTGATTGCAATTTGTTGGAAGGAATGAGAACCTGCTACTATGATGTGCACAAATGACTAATTTCCGGCGAAATTACAACATTTGATTGTTTGAGGGTAGCACCTCCAATATTTTTACATTATCATAAATTCATAAACCATCGCGGTTCACACAAAACACATTTCACAGCTAAAACAAATCCCTTACCTTTTGAAGAACTTCTGCTGAGGGGTTCCCAAGTGTCCAACGAAGACTTCCAATGGTTCTTTTGTTAGAAAAAGTCATTTATTATATCCATAAATCTCCATTTGGTTGGCGCTTTATGTTTATAAAATACAGCGTCCAAGCTGCTTGGTACAACCCCAAATTAGTAAACATGCGCACCCTAATAGATATCATCCTGACCAACTTGCCCTCTAAATACACTTCTGCTGTCTTCAACCAGGATCTCAGCGATCACTGCCTGATTGCCTGCGTCCATTATGGGTCCAAGGTCAAATGACAAATGACCACCCCTCATCACTGTCAAACGCTCCCTAAAACATTTCTGTGAGCAGGCCTTTCTAATCGACCTCGCCCCGGTATCCTGGAAGGATATTGACCTCATCCCGTCAGTAGAGTATGCCTGGTTGTTCTTCAAAAGTTCCTTCTCCATCTTAAATAAGCATGCCCCATTCAAAAAATGTAGAACTAATAATTGATATAGCCCTTGGTTCACTCCAGCCTTGACTGCCCTTGATCAGCACAAAAACATACTGTGGCGGACTGCACTAGCTTCGAATAGTCCACGCGATATGCAACTTTTCAGGGAAGTCAGGAACTAATATAAACAGTCAGTTAGGAAAGCAAAGGCTAGCTTTTTCAAACAGAAATTTGCATCCTGTAGCTCTAACTCCAAAACGTTTTGGGACACTGTAAGGTCCATGGAGAATAAGAGCACCTCCTCCCAACTGCCCACCGCACTGAGGCTAGGTAACACTGTCACCACCAATAAATCCACGATAATCGAGAATTTCAATAAGCATTTTTCTATGGCTGGCCACGCTTTCCACCTGGCTACCCCTACCCCGGCCAACAGCTCTGCACCCCCTGCAGCAACTGGCCAAGCCCCCCCGCTTCTCCTTCACCCAAATCCAGATAGCTGATGTCCTGAAAGAGCTGCAAAATCTGGATCCCTACAAATCAGCTGGGCTAGACAATCTGTACCCTCTCCTCCTAAAATTATCTGTTCAACGTCTCTTTCGTATCGTCTGAGAATCCTAAAGATTGGAAAGCGGCCGCGGTCATCTCCCTCTTCAAAGGGGGAGACACTCTAGACCCAAACTGTTACAGACCTATATCCATCCTGCCCTGCCTTTCTAAAGTCTTCGATAGCCAAGTGAACAAACAGATCACCGACCATCTCGAATCCCACCGTACCTTCTCCGCTATGCAATCCGGTTACTGAGCTGGTCATGGGTGCACCTCAGCCACGCTCAAGGTCCTAAACGATATCATAACCGCCATTGATAAAAAAAAAACTGAACTGTGCAGCCATCTTCATTGACCTGGCCAAGGCTTTTGACTCTGTCAATCACCACATTCTTATCGGCAAACTCAACAGCCTTGGTTTCTGTAATGACTGCCTCGCCTGGTTCTCTAACTACTTCTCAGATAGAGTTCAGTGTGTCAAATCGGAGGGCCTGTTGTCCGGACCTCTGGCAGTCTCTATGGGGGTGCCACAGGGTTCAATTCTCGGGCCAACTCTTTTCTCTGTATATATCAATGATGTCGCTCTTGCTGCTCTTGCTTGCTCACCTCTACGCAGACGACACCATTCTGTATACATCTGGCCCTTCTTTGGACACTGTGTTAACAAACCTCCAAACGAGCTTCAATGCCTTACAACACTCCTTCCATGGCCTCCAACTGCTCTTAAACGCTAGTGAAACTAAATGCATGCCTTTCAACTGATCGCTGCCCGCACCAACCCGCCCACCTAGCATCACTACTCCAGACGGTTCTGACTTAGAATATGTGGACAACTATAAATACCTAGGTGTCTGGCTAGACTGTAAACACTCCTTCCAGACTCACATTAAGCATCTCCAATCCAAAGTTAAATCTAGAATCGGCTTCCTATTTCGCATCAAAGCCTCCTTCACTCATGCTGCCAAACATACCCTCGTAAAACTGACTATCCTGCCGATTCTTGACTTCGGCGATGTAATTTACAAAATAGCCTCCAACACTCTACTCAGCAAATTGGATGCAGTCTATCACAGTGCCATCCGTTTTGTCATCAAAGCCCCATATACTACCCACCGCTGCGACCTGCATGCTCTAGTCGGCTGGCCCTCGCTACATATTCATCGCCAAACCCTCTGGCTCCAGGTCATCTATAAGTCTTTGCTAGGTAAAGCTCCGCCTTATCTCAGCTCACTGGTAACCATAGCAACACCCACCCGTAGCACGCGCTCCAGCAGGTATATTTCACTGGTCATCCCCAAAGCCAACACCTGCTTTGGCCGCCTTTCCTTCCAGTTCTCTGCTGCCAGTGACTGGAACGAATTGGAAAAATCACTGAAGCTGGAGACTTATATCTCCCTCTCTAACTTCAAGCATCAGCTATCTGGGCAGCTTACCGATCACTGTACCTGTACACAGCCCATCTGTAAACAGCCCATCCAACCAACTACCGACCTCATCCCCATATTTCTATTTGTATCCCCACATTTTTTTTTTTCTGCAGTTTTGCACCCCAGAATTTCTACCTGCACATCCTCATCTGCACGTCTATCACTCCAGTGTTAATTGCTAAATTGTAATTACTTTGCCACTATTGGCCTATTTATTGCCTTACCTCCTTACTTCATTTGCACACACTGTATGCAGATTACCTATTGTGTCATTGACTGTATGTCTGTTTATCCCATGTGTAACTGTTGTTGTTTTTGTTAAACTGCTTTGCTTTATCTGGGCCAGGTCACAGCTGTAAATGAGAACTTTGATCTCAACTGGCCTATCTGCTTAAATAAAGGGAAATAAATGAGAATTTAAAAAAACATTACAAATAAATATACTACTAATATACTGCAGCCACCCCAGACCCTATTCACACACTACTAATATACTGCAGCCACCCCAGACCCTATTCACACACTACTAATATACTGCAGCCACCCCAGACCCTATTCACACACTACTAATATACTGCAGCCACCCCAGACCCTATTCACACACTACTAATATACTGCAGCCACCCCAGACCCTATTCACACACTACTAATATACTGCAGCCTCCCCAGACCCTATTCACACACTACTGATATACTGCAGCCACCCCAGACCCTATTCACACACTACTGATATACTGCAGCCTCCCCAGACCCTATTCACACACTACTGATATACTGCAGCCTCCCCAGACCCTATTCACACACTACTAATATACTGCAGCCACCCCAGACCCTATTCACACACTACTGATATACTGCAGCCTCCCCAGACCCTATTCACACACTACTAATATACTGCAGCCACCCCAGACCCTATTCACACACTACTAATATACTGCAGCCTCCCCAGACCCTATTCACACACTACTGATATACTGCAGCCACCCCAGACCCTATTCAGACACTACTAATATACTGCAGCCACCCCAGACCCTATTCACACACTACTAATATACTGCAGCCAGACCCTATTCACACACTACTGATATACTGCAGCCTCCCCAGACCCTATTCACACACTACTAATATACTGCAGCCACCCCAGACCCTATTCACACACTACTAATATACTGCAGCCACCCCAGACCCTATTCACACACTACTAATATACTGCAGCCAGACCCTATTCACACACTACTAATATACTGCAGCCACCCCAGACCCTATTCACACACTACTAATATACTGCAGCCTCCCCAGACCCTATTCACACACTACTGATATACTGCAGCCACCCCAGACCCTATTCACACACTACTAATATACTGCAGCCACCCCAGACCCTATTCACACACTACTAATATACTGCAGCCTCCCCAGACCCTATTCACACACTACTAATATACTGCAGCCACCCCAGACCCTATTCACACACTACTGATATACTGCAGCCACCCCAGACCCTATTCACACACTACTAATATACTGCAGCCTCCCCAGACCCTATTCACACACTACTGATATACTGCAGCCTCCCCAGACCCTATTCACACACTACTGATATACTGCAGCCACCCCAGACCCTATTCAGACACTACTAATATACTGCAGCCACCCCAGACCCTATTCACACACTACTAATATACTGCAGCCTCCCCAGACCCTATTCACACACTACTGATATACTGCAGCCAGACCCTATTCACACACTACTGATATACTGCAGCCGCCCCAGACCCTATTCACACACTACTAATATACTGCAGCCACCCCAGACCCTATTCACACACTACTAATATACTGCAGCCTCCCCAGACCCTATTCACACACTACTAATATACTGCAGCCACCCCAGACCCTATTCAGACACTACTAATATACTGCAGCCACCCCAGACCCTATTCACACACTACTGATATACTGCAGCCACCCCAGACCCTATTTACACACTACTAATATACTGCAGCCTCCCCAGACCCTATTCACACACTACTGATATACTGCAGCCACCCCAGACCCTATTCAGACACTACTAATATACTGCAGCCACCCCAGACCCTATTCACACACTACTGATATACTGCAGCCACCCCAGACCCTATTCAGACACTACTAATATACTGCAGCCTCCCCAGACCCTATTCACACACTACTAATATACTGCAGCCTCCCCAGACCCTATTCACACACTACTAATATACTGCAGCCACCCCAGACCCTATTCACACACTACTAATATACTGCAGCCTCCCCAGACCCTATTCACACACTACTAATATACTGCAGCCTCCCCAGACCCTATTCACACACTACTAATATACTGCAGCCTCCCCAGACCCTATTCACACACTACTAATATACTGCAGCCACCCCAGACCCTATTCACACACTACTAATATACTGCAGCCTCCCCAGACCCTATTCACACACTACTAATATACTGCAGCCTCCCCAGACCCTATTCACACACTACTAATATACTGCAGCCACCCCAGACCCTATTCACACACTACTGATATACTGCAGCCTCCCCAGACCCTATTCACACACTACTGATATACTGCAGCCTCCCTAGACCCTATTCACACACTACTAATATACTGCAGCCACCCCAGACCCTATTCACACACTACTAATATACTGCAGCCTCCCCAGACCCTATTCACACACTACTGATATACTGCAGCCAGACCCTATTCACACACTACTAATATACTGCAGCCACCCCAGACCCTATTCACACACTACTGATATACTGCAGCCTCCCCAGACCCTATTCACACACTACTAATATACTGCAGCCTCCCCAGACCCTATTCACACACTACTGATATACTGCAGCCTCCCCAGACCCTATTCACACACTACTAATATACTGCAGCCACCCCAGACCCTATTCACACACTACTAATATACTGCAGCCTCCCCAGACCCTATTCACACACTACTAATATACTGCAGCCACCCCAGACCCTATTCACACACTACTAATATACTGCAGCCACCCCAGACCCTATTCACACACTACTAATATACTGCAGCCACCCCAGACCCTATTCACACACTACTAATATACTGCAGCCACCCCAGACCCTATTCACACACTACTAATATACTGCAGCCACCCCAGACCCTATTCAGACACTACTAATATACTGCAGCCACCCCAGACCCTATTCACACACTACTAATATACTGCAGCCTCCCCAGACCCTATTCACACACTACTAATATACTGCAGCCAGACCCTATTCACACACTACTAATATACTGCAGCCACCCCAGACCCTATTCACACACTACTAATATTGTCACGATTCTCTACTGAAGGGACAGACCAAGACGCAGCGATGTAGCCAGAATACATATTTAATTATAAACGGGACCACGACGGAACAAAACAATACACGGAGAACGTAACGATGAACATAACTGAACAAACAAACACAGCTATGAACATACAATAACCCACGAGCCCAGAGTGAAACCTAGTAACCTAAATATGGTTCCCAATTAGAGACAACGACACACAGCTGCCTCTAATTGGGAACCATTACCCAACATAGAAATACGACACCTAGAATGAACAAACCCTACACAAAGACAAAACCAAAACGCTCCAGCCTGAAACTCGGGACTGGGCGTTACAAATATACTGCAGCCTCCCCAGACCCTATTCACACACTACTAATATACTGCAGCCAGACCCTATTCACACACTACTAATATACTGCAGCCAGACCCTATTCACACACTACTAATATACTGCAGCCACCCCAGACCCTATTCACACACTACTAATATACTGCAGCCTCCCCAGACCCTATTCACACACTACTAATATACTGCAGCCTCCCCAGACCCTATTCACACACTACTAATATACTGCAGCCACCCCAGACCCTATTCACACACTACTAATATACTGCAGCCACCCCAGACCCTATTCACACACTACTAATATACTGCAGCCTCCCCAGACCCTATTCACTTCATGGGTTTAAGGACCAGGAGTAATACTCACATATAACGGAGCTTGATGTGGATTCAGTTTCATGACACTGGAAAGAATGAAAACAAAATCAGTAGATCATACAGAAAAAAGTTGGCATCATCCTACCTTAAGGAACCCAGGCATCACCTGTCTACCTGGTATCACATGACCAGAGCCTAACACCCCTGTTAAAGTTGGCATCATCCTACCTTAAGGAACCCAGGCATCACCTGTCTGCCTGGTATCACATGACCAGAGCCTAACACCCTGTTAAAGTTGGCATCATCCTACCTTAAGGAACCCAGGCATCACCTGTCTGCCTGGTATCACATGACCAGAGCCTAACACCCCTGTTAAAGTTGGCATCATCCTACCTTAAGGAACCCAGGCATCACCTGTCTGCCTGGTATCACATGACCAGAGCCTAACACCCCTGTTAAAGTTGGCATCATCCTACCTTAAGGAACCCAGGCATCACCTGTCTGCCTGGTATCACATGACCAGAGCCTAACACCCCTGTTAAAGTTGGCATCATCCTACCTTAAGGAACCCAGTTATCACCTGTCTACCTGGTATCACATGACCAGAGCCTAACACCCCTGTTAAAGTTGGCATCATCCTACCTTAAGGAACCCAGGCATCACCTGTCTACCTGGTATCACATGACCAGAGCCTAACACCCCTGTTACCCTGTCATGGATTGGTCAGGTATGACACTGGATATAATAATCAAAGAGGTCTGTCTGTTTGTTGCCTCCTCCTCCTCCTCCTCCTCCTCCTCCACCTCCTCCTCCTCCTCCTCCTCCTCTTCCTCTTCCTCTTCCTCCTCCTCCTCCTCCTCCTACAGTCTGAGCCGGCCAGTCTTTTGGGAATATGGCCAAGTCTCAGCCTGTCCTAATTCGCTCCCTATCCCTCCCCCTTGGAACTATCCCTTCGACGTGGGATGTCTCTAAGGTGTAGTAGCGTAGGCTTCACCAATACACTGCTTAGACCTATCTAGAGACCCTTGAGATCTGCAAACGTTGAAGGGTGAGGGTCAAGGGGAAGAGATAGGGAATGACTTGGGATCAGCTGGCAGCGGCCTACTCTCGTACAGGACAGTGTCCCACTAAACAGACAGGAATATTCCTCTGGCCGAAGTCCCAATGGAAAGAAATACAGACCTACTAGTGCTCTGATCTGAAGAGAGACAGTTGGTTGGATAACTGCGTTCTATCCCCTCAACAGTTCAGAGAGACAGTTGGTTGGATAACTGCGTTCTATCCCCTCAACCATTCAGAGAGACAGTTGGTTGGATAAGTGCGTTCTATCCCCTCAACCATTCAGAGAGACAGACAGGTTCCTTTTGTATGTTCCCTGGCGCTGGTCCTCTTGACCAGGCCCTGTGGTCAATCAGCAGTGGAGTTATCACTCAACCCAACACCAGTGTGATGGGACTCCATAAACAACAACACGGACCACTTATGAGGACCAAAGAGAGTGGTATGAGATGAGATACTAATGAGACTAGTGCAGTCTCCACCCCCTAAACAGAAACTCAGCTAAACATGGGCCAAATGTCCCCTCCCCTTCAGTAATGACAAAGAGGCCAACACCTGAGAAACCATCATTTGTCCTAATGATCAGTGACAAAAAAATATGTGCTGTCTATTGTCAGACGATACCGTCCTGTTCAGTGTGTCTGTTGTCAGACGATACCGTCCTGTTCGGTGTGTCTATTGTCAGACGATACCGTCCTGTTCAGTGTGTCTATTGTCAGACGATACCGTCCTGTTCAGTGTGTCTATTGTCAGACGATACCGTCCTGTTCAGTGTGTCTGTTGTCAGACGATACCGTCCTGTTCAGTGTGTCTGTTGTCAGACGATACCATCCTGTTCAGTGTGTCTGTTGTCAGACGATACCGTCCTGTTCGGTGTGTCTATTGTCAGACGATACCGTCCTGTTCAGTGTGTCTGTTGTCAGACGATACCGTCCTGTTCAGTGTGTCTGTTGTCAGACGATACCGTCCTGTTCAGTGTGTCTGTTGTCAGACGATACCGTCCTGTTCAGTGTGTCTGTTGTCAGACGATACCGTCCTGTTCAGTGTGTCTGTTGTCAGACGATACCGTCCTGTTCAGTGTGTCTGTTGTCAGACGATACCGTCCTGTTCGGTGTGTCTATTGTCAGACGATACCGTCCTGTTCAGTGTGTCTGTTGTCAGACGATACCGTCCTGTTCAGTGTGTCTGTTGTCAGACGATACCGTCCTGTTCAGTGTGTCTGTTGTCAGACGATACCGTCCTGTTCAGTGTGTCTGTTGTCAGACGATACCGTCCTGTTCGGTGTGTCTATTGTCAGACGATACCGTCCTGTTCGGTGTGTCTGTTGTCAGACGATACCATCCTGTTCGGTGTGTCTGTTGTCAGACGATACCATCCTGTTCGGTGTGTCTGTTGTCAGACGATACCGTCCTGTTCAGTGTGTCTATTGTCAGACGATACCGTCCTGTTCGGTGTGTCTGTTGTCAGACGATACCGTCCTGTTCAGTGTGTCTATTGTCAGACGATACCGTCCTGTTCAGTGTGTCTATTGTCAGACGATACCGTCCTGTTCGGTGTGTCTACTGTCAGACGATACCGTCCTGTTCAGTGTGTCTGTTGTCAGACGATACCGTCCTGTTCAGTGTGTCTGTTGTCAGACGATACCGTCCTGTTCGGTGTGTCTATTGTCAGACGATACCGTCCTGTTCAGTGTGTCTGTTGTCAGACGATACCGTCCTGTTCAGTGTGTCTATTGTCAGACGATACCGTCCTGTTCAGTGTGTCTATTGTCAGACGATACCGTCCTGTTCGGTGTGTCTGTTGTCAGACGATACCGTCCTGTTCAGTGTGTCTGTTGTCAGACGATACCGTCCTGTTCAGTGTGTCTATTGTCAGACGATACCGTCCTGTTCAGTGTGTCTATTGTCAGACGATACCGTCCTGTTCAGTGTGTCTATTGTCAGACGATACCGTCCTGTTCAGTGTGTCTGTTGTCAGACGATACCGTCCTGTTCAGTGTGTCTATTGTCAGACGATACCGTCCTGTTCAGTGTGTCTGTTGTCAGACGATACCGTCCTGTTCAGTGTGTCTATTGTCAGACGATACCGTCCTGTTCAGTGTGTCTGTTGTCAGACGATACCGTCCTGTTCGGTGTGTCTGTTGTCAGACGATACCATCCTGTTCGGTGTGTCTGTTGTCAGACGATACCATCCTGTTCGGTGTGTCTGTTGTCAGACGATACCGTCCTGTTCAGTGTGTCTATTGTCAGACGATACCGTCCTGTTCGGTGTGTCTGTTGTCAGACGATACCGTCCTGTTCAGTGTGTCTATTGTCAGACGATACCGTCCTGTTCCGTGTGTCTATTGTCAGACGATACCGTCCTGTTCAGTGTGTCTATTGTCAGACGATACCGTCCTGTTCAGTGTGTCTATTGTCAGACGATACCGTCCTGTTCGGTGTGTCTATTGTCAGACGATACCGTCCTGTTCAGTGTGTCTATTGTCAGACGATACCGTCCTGTTCGGTGTGTCTGTTGTCAGACGATACCGTCCTGTTCAGTGTGTCTATTGTCAGACGATACCGTCCTGTTCGGTGCGTCTGTTGTCAGACGATACCGTCCTATGTTTGCTCTGTCTGTTGTCAGACGATACCATCCTGTTCGGTGTGTCTATTGTCAGACGATACCGTCCTATGTTTGCTCTGTCTGTTGTCAGACGATACCGTCCTGTTCGGTGTGTCTGTTGTCAGACGATACCGTCCTATGTTTGCTCTGTCTGTTGTCAGACGATACCGTCCTGTTCGGTGTGTCTGTTGTCAGGCGATACCGATCCTATGTTTGCTCTGTCTGTTGTCAGACGATACCGTCCTGTTCGGTGTGTCTGTTGTCAGACGATACCGTCCTATGTCCGGTGTGTCTGTTGTCAGACGATACCGTCCTGTTCGGTGTGTCTGTTGTCAGGCGATACCGTCCTGTTCGGTGTGTCTGTTGTCAGACGATACCGTCCTATGTTTGCTGTGTCTGTTGTCAGACGATACCATCCTGTTCGGTGTGTCTGTTGTCAGACGATACCGTCCTATGTCCGGTGTGTCTGTTGTCAGACGATACCGTCCTATGTTTGCTGTATCTGTTGTCAGACGATACCGTCCTGTTCGGTGTGTCTGTGGTCAGACGATACCGTCCTGTTCGGTGTGTCTGTTGTCAGACGATACCGTCCTATGTTTGCTGTGTCTGTTGTCAGACGATACCATCCTGTTCGGTGTGTCTGTTGTCAGACGATACCGTCCTATGTCCGGTGTGTCTGTTGTCAGACGATACCGTCCTGTTCGGTGTGTCTATTGTCAGACGATACCGTCCTGTTCAGTGTGTCTATTGTCAGACGATACCGTCCTGTTCGGTGTGTCTGTTGTCAGACGATACCGTCCTGTTCAGTGTGTCTATTGTCAGACGATACCGTCCTGTTCGGTGCGTCTGTTGTCAGACGATACCGTCCTGTTCGGTGTGTCTATTGTCAGACGATACCGTCCTATGTTTGCTCTGTCTGTTGTCAGACGATACCATCCTGTTCGGTGTGTCTGTTGTCAGACGATACCGTCCTATGTTTGCTCTGTCTGTTGTCAGACGATACCGTCCTGTTCGGTGTGTCTGTTGTCAGACGATACCGTCCTATGTTTGCTCTGTCTGTTGTCAGACGATACCGTCCTGTTCGGTGTGTCTGTTGTCAGACGATACCGTCCTATGTCCGGTGTGTCTGTTGTCAGACGATACCGTCCTGTTCGGTGTGTCTGTTGTCAGACGATACCGTCCTGTTCGGTGTGTCTGTTGTCAGACGATACCGTCCTATGTTTGCTGTGTCTGTTGTCAGACGATACCATCCTGTTCGGTGTGTCTGTTGTCAGACGATACCGTCCTATGTTTGCTGTATCTGTTGTCAGACGATACCGTCCTGTTCGGTGTGTCTGTGGTCAGACGATACCGTCCTGTTCGGTGTGTCTGTTGTCAGACGATACCGTCCTATGTTTGCTCTGTCTGTTGTCAGACGATACCATCCTGTTCGGTGTGTCTATTGTCAGACGATACCGTCCTATGTTTGCTCTGTCTGTTGTCAGACGATACCGTCCTGTTCGGTGTGTCTGTTGTCAGACGATACCGTCCTATGTTTGCTCTGTCTGTTGTCAGACGATACCGTCCTGTTCGGTGTGTCTGTTGTCAGACGATACCGTCCTATGTTTGCTCTGTCTGTTGTCAGACGATACCGTCCTGTTCGGTGTGTCTGTTGTCAGACGATACCGTCCTATGTCCGGTGTGTCTGTTGTCAGACGATACCGTCCTGTTCGGTGTGTCTGTTGTCAGGCGATACCGTCCTGTTCGGTGTGTCTGTTGTCAGACGATACCGTCTTATGTTTGCTGTGTCTGTTGTCAGACGATACCATCCTGTTCGGTGTGTCTGTTGTCAGACGATACCGTCCTATGTCCGGTGTGTCTGTTGTCAGACGATACCGTCCTATGTTTGCTGTATCTGTTGTCAGACGATACCGTCCTGTTCGGTGTGTCTGTGGTCAGACGATACCGTCCTGTTCGGTGTGTCTGTTGTCAGACGATACCGTCCTATGTTTGCTGTGTCTGTTGTCAGATGATACCATCCTGTTCGGTGTGTCTGTTGTCAGACGATACCGTCCTATGTCCGGTGTGTCTGTTGTCAGACGATACCGTCCTATGTTTGCTGTATCTGTTGTCAGACGATACCGTCCTGTTCGGTGTGTCTGTGGTCAGACGATACCGTCCTGTTCGGTGCGTCTGTTGTCAGACGATACCGTCCTGTTCGGTGCGTCTGTTGTCAGACGATACCGTCCTGTTCGGTGCGTCTGTTGTCAGACGATACCGTCCTGTTCGGTGCGTCTGTTGTCAGACGATACCGTCCTGTTCGGTGCGTCTGTTGTCAGACTATACCGTCCTGATCGGTGTGTCTGTTGTCAGACGATACCGTCCTATGTCCGGTGTGTCTGTTGTCAGACGATACCGTCCTATGTTCGGTGTGTCTGTTGTCAGACGATACCGTCCTGTTCGGTGTGTCTGTTGTCAGACGATACCGTCCTATGTTCGGTGTGTCTGTTGTCAGACGATACCGTCCTGTTCGATGTGTCTGTTGTCAGACGATACCGTCCTATGTCCGGTGTGTCTGTTGTCAGACGATACCGTCCAATGTTCGGTGTGTCTGTGGTCAGACGATACCGTCCTGTTCGGTGCGTCTGTTGTCAGACGATACCGTCCTGTTCGGTGCGTCTGTTGTCAGACGATACCGTCCTGTTCGGTGCGTCTGTTGTCAGACTATACCGTCCTGATCGGTGTGTCTGTTGTCAGACGATACCGTCCTATGTCCGGTGTGTCTGTTGTCAGACGATACCGTCCTATGTCCGGTGTGTCTGTTGTCAGACGATACCGTCCTGTTCGGTGTGTCTGTTGTCAGACGATACCGTCCTATGTTCGGTGTGTCTGTTGTCAGACGATACCGTCCAATGTCCGGTGTGTCTGTTGTCAGACGATACCATCCTGTTCGATGTGTCTGTTGTCAGACGGTACCGTCCTGTTCGGTGTGTCTGTTGTCAGACGATACCGTCCTATGTCCGGTGTGTCTGTTGTCAGACGATACCGTCCTATGTTCGGTGTGTCTGTTGTCAGACGATACCATCCTGTTCGGTGTGTCTGTTGTCAGACGATACCGTCCTATGTCGGTGTGTCTGTTGTCAGACGATACCGTCCTATGTTCGGTGTGTCTGTTGTCAGACGATACCATCCTGTTCGGTGTGTCTGTTGTCAGACGATACCGTCCTGTTCGGTGTGTCTGTTGTCAGACGATACCGTCCTATGTCTGGTGTGTCTGTTGTCAGACGATACCGTCCAATGTCCGGTGTGTCTGTTGTCAGACGATACCATCCTGTTCGGTGTGTCTGTTGTCAGACGATACCGTCCTGTTCGATGTGTCTGTTGTCAGACGATACCGTCCCATGTTCGGTGTGTCTGTTGTCAGACGATACCATCCTGTTCGGTGTGTCTGTTGTCAGACGATACCGTCCTGTTTGGTGTGTCTGTTGTCAGACGATACCGTCCTATGTCTGGTGTGTCTGTTGTCAGACGATACCGTCCAATGTCCGGTGTGTCTGTTGTCAGACGATACCATCCTGTTCGGTGTGTCTGTTGTCAGACGATACCGTCCTATGTCCGGTGTGTCTGTTGTCAGACGATACCGTCCTATGTCCGGTGTGTCTGTTGTCAGACGATACCGTCCTATGTCCGGTGTGTCTGTTGTCAGACGATACCGTCCTATGTTCGGTGTGTCTGTTGTCAGACGATACCGTCCTATGTCCGGTGTGTCTGTTGTCAGACTATACCGTCATGTTCGATGTGTCTGTTGTCAGACGATACCGTCCTGTTCGGTGTGTCTGTTGTCAGACGCTACCGTCCTATGTTCGGTGTGTCTGTTGTCAGACGATACCGTCCTATGTCCGGTGTGTCTGTTGTCAGACGATACCGTCCTACGTTCGATGTGTCTGTTCAGGAGAGAAAAGCATTATGGACTGCCAATGAGGCCAGCTAATACAGAGGACAAGTCAAGACAGTATAGGTTATTACTTAAGAGGCAAGCGAATAGGAACGCTCTGTAACAAACAAGACTGACCCCAAATGATTACAGCAAATAGGACGAGATACAGTACATATGAGTTATTACAGGCTCATGATGACAAATAATATGATATGACATCATCTCCTTATTGTCCTCAAGGGGGAAAGTAAGACAGTGAAGGGTGGACACACAGCTGGTAACAGGAACAACCAGCTATTCAAATTCACAAAACAATCTGGATAAGAGCCTGGAACACTTTTTAAATGTAAAGCAGAAGTGGAATTGTTTGGCTGTGCCCATAGCAATGTTTAGAAAATGAGGTTGGATAAATCAATAGAGAAAGCTCACCCCCCAAGGTATTCCAGAGAACAACGAAGAGATATCCGTAACTAGATCCACATTAGACCCAGCAGGTGTGTTGATAATGCGGGTAAAGTGTATTTGGTAGTGTTAGACCACCTGTTAGTCAGGGCTCTCTCCCCTGGCTCATGGCTCATGACTGGGAGATAAATCTATCTTTGTGCTGCTAGCGGGCAGAGACGGTGGGGGGGATGAAAGGCGGATTAAAGCTGTGATGTCACAGAAGGAGGGAGGAGCAGAGGAGAAGAGCAATCTACAGGGCAGGTGTCTCTATACATACAGGGAGCTGCTATAGAGCTACTCCATCTAGCCTCCTTCCCTGTCTATGTAACAACATGTTAGTGTTATGTTGTCACTAGGGAGCTGCTCCACCTAGCCTCCTTCCCTGTCTATGTAACAACATGTTAGTGTTATGTTGTCACTAGGGAGCTGCTCCATCTAGCCTCCTTCCCTGTCTACAACATGTTAGTGTTATGTTGTCACTAGGGAGCTGCTCCATCTAGCCTCCTTCCCTGTCTATGTAACAACATGTTAGTGTTATGTTGTCACTAGGGAGCTGCTCCACCTAGCCTCCTTCCCTGTCTATGTAACAACATGTTAGTGTTATGTTGTCACTAGGGAGCTGCTCCATCTAGCCTCCTTCCCTGTCTATGTAACAACATGTTAGTGTTATGTTGTCACTAGGGAGCTGCTCCATCTAGTCTCCTTCCCTGTCTATGTAACATCATGTTAGTGTTATGTTGTCACTAGGGAGCTGCTCCATCTAGTCTCCTTCCCTGTCTATGTAACAACATGTTAGTGTTATGTTGTCACTAGGGAGCTGCTCCATCTAGCCTCCTTCCCTGTCTATGTAACAACATGTTAGTGTTATGTTGTCACTAGGAGCTGCTCCATCTAGCCTCCTTCCCTGTCTATGTAACAACATGTTAATGTTATGTTGTCACTAGGAGCTGCTCCATCTAGTCTCCTTCCCTGTCTATGTAACAACATGTTAGTGTTATGTTGTCACTAGGAGCTGCTCCATCTAGCCTCCTTCCCTGTCTATGTAACAACATGTTAGTGTTATGTTGTCACTAGGGAGCTGCTCCATCTAGCCTCCTTCCCTGTCTATGTAACAACATGTTAGTGTTATGTTGTCACTAGGGAGCTGCTCCATCTAGCCTCCTTCCCTGTCTATGTAACAACATGTTAGTGTTATGTTGTCACTAGGGAGCTGCTCCATCTAGCCTCCTTCCCTGTCTATGTAACAACATGTTAGTGTTATGTTGTTACTAGGGAGCTGCTCCATCTAGCCTCCTTCCCTGTCTATGTAACAACATGTTAGTGTTATGTTGTCACTAGGGAGCTGCTCCATCTAGTCTCCTTCCCTGTCTATGTAACAACATGTTAGTGTTATGTTGTCACTAGGGAGCTGCTCCATCTAGCCTCCTTCCCTGTCTATGTAACAACATGTTAGTGTTATGTTGTCACTAGGAGCTGCTGCTCCATCTAGCCTCCTTCCCTGTCTATGTAACAACATGTTAGTGTTATGTTGTCACTAGGAGCTGCTCCATCTAGCCTCCTTCCCTGTCTATGTAACAACATGTTAGTGTTATGTTGTTACTAGGAGCTGCTCCATCTAGCCTCCTTCCCTGTCTATGTAACAACATGTTAGTGTTATGTTGTCACTAGGAGCTGCTCCATCTAGCCTCCTTCCTGTCTATGTAACAACATGTTAGTGTTATGTTGTCACTAGGGAGCTGCTCCATCTAGCCTCCTTCCCTGTCTATGTAACAACATGTTAGTGTTATGTTGTCACTAGGAGCTGCTCCATCTAGCCTCCTTCCCTGTCTATGTAACAACATGTTAGTGTTATGTTGTCACTAGGAGCTGCTCCATCTAGCCTCCTTCCCTGTCTATGTAACAACATGTTAGTGTTATGTTGTTACTAGGAGCTGCTCCATCTAGCCTCCTTCCCTGTCTATGTAACAACATGTTAGTGTTATGTTGTCACTAGGGAGCTGCTCCATCTAGCCTCCTTCCCTGTCTATGTAACAACATGTTAGTGTTATGTTGTCACTAGGAGCTGCTCCATCTAGCCTCCTTCCCTGTCTATGTAACAACATGTTAGTGTTATGTTGTCACTAGGAGCTGCTCCATCTAGCCTCCTTCCCTGTCTATGTAACAACATGTTAGTGTTATGTTGTCACTAGGAGCTGCTCCATCTAGCCTCCTTCCCTGTCTATGTAACAACATGTTAGTGTTATGTTGTTACTAGGAGCTGCTCCATCTAGCCTCCTTCCCTGTCTATGTAACAACATGTTAGTGTTATGTTGTCACTAGGGAGCTGCTCCATCTAGCCTCCTTCCCTGTCTATGTAACAACATGTTAGTGTTATGTTGTCACTGGGGAGCTGCTCCATCTAGCCTCCTTCCCTGTCTATGTAACAACATGTTAGTGTTATGTTGTCACTAGGAGCTGCTCCATCTAGCCTCCTTCCCTGTCTATGTAACAACATGTTAGTGTTATGTTGTTACTAGGAGCTGCTCCATCTAGCCTCCTTCCTGTCTATGTAACAACATGTTAGTGTTATGTTGTCACTAGGAGCTGCTCCATCTAGCCTCCTTCCCTGTCTATGTAACAACATGTTAGTGTTATGTTGTCACTAGGGAGCTGCTCCATCTAGCCTCCTTCCCTGTCTATGTAACAACATGTTAGTGTTATGTTGTCACTAGGAGCTGCTCCATCTAGCCTCCTTCCCTGTCTATGTAACAACATGTTAGTGTTATGTTGTTACTAGGAGCTGCTCCATCTAGCCTCCTTCCCTGTCTATGTAACAACATGTTAGTGTTATGTTGTCACTAGGAGCTGCTCCATCTAGCCTCCTTCTCTGTCTATGTAACAACATGTTAGTGTTATGTTGTCACTAGGGAGCTGCTCCATCTAGCCTCCTTCCCTGTCTATGTAACAACATGTTAGTGTTATGTTGTCACTAGGAGCTGCTCCATCTAGCCTCCTTCCCTGTCTATGTAACAACATGTTAGTGTTATGTTGTCACTAGGAGCTGCTCCATCTAGCCTCCTTCCTGTCTATGTAACAACATGTTAGTGTTATGTTGTTACTAGGAGCTGCTCCATCTAGCCTCCTTCCCTGTCTATGTAACAACATGTTAGTGTTATGTTGTTACTAGGGAGCTGCTCCATCTAGCCTCCTTCCCTGTCTATGTAACAACATGTTAGTGTTATGTTGTCACTAGGGAGCTGCTCCATCTAGCCTCCTTCCCTGTCTATGTAACAACATGTTAGTGTTATGTTGTCACTAGGGAGCTGCTCCATCTAGCCTCCTTCCCTGTCTATGTAACAACATGTTAGTGACATAGACTTCCAGATACCCATAGACTTCCAGATACCCATAGACTTCCAGATACCCATAGACTTCCAGATACCCATAGACTTCCAGATACCCATAGACTTCCAGATACTCATAGACTTCCAGATACTCATAGACTTCCAGATACTCATAGACTTCCAGATACCCATAGACTTCCAGATACCCATAGACTTCCAGATACCCATAGACTTCCAGATACCCATAGACTTCCAGATACCCATAGACTTCCAGATACCCATAGACTTCCAGATACTCATAGACTTCCAGATACTCATAGACTTCCAGATACTCATAGACTTCCAGATACCCATAGACTTCCAGATACCCATAGACTTCCAGTCATTGCACTGGTTAGCAATTGTACTGGTGCTAAACTCTGCAAAAAAAGATGTTCCTCGACATCACGGACAAACTGAAATGGTCCACCCACACAGACAGCGTGGTGAAGAAGGAGCAACAGCGAAGTCGCCTCTTCAACCTCAGGTGGCTGAAGAAATTCGTCTTGTCACCAAAAACACTCACAATCGAGAGCATCCTGTCGGGCTGTATCACCGCCTGGTATGGCAACTGCTCCACCCACAACCGTAAGGCTCTCCAGAGGGTAGTGATGTCTGCACAACGCATCACCGGGGGAAAACTACTTGCCCTCCATGACACCTACAGCACCCGATGTTACAGGAAGGCCAAAAATATCATCAAGGACAACAACCACCCGAGCCACTGCCTGTTCACACCACTATCATCCAGAAGGCGAGGTCAGTACAGGTGCATCAAAGCTGGGACCGAGAGATTGAAAAACAGCTTCTATCTCAAGGCCATCAGACTGTTAAACAGAAATCACTAATTCAGTGAGACTGCTGCCTACACTGAGACCCAATCACTGGACACTAATACATGGATCACTAGTCACTACAATGCCACTTTAATAATGTTTACATATCTTACACTACTCATATCACATGTATATACTGTATTTTATACCATCTAATTGCACCTTGCCTATGCCGCTCGGCCATCGCTCATCCATATATTTATATGGACATATTCTCATTCACCCCTTTACTCTTGTGTGTATAAGGTAGTTGTTGAGGAATTGTTAGATTACTTGTTAGATACTACTGCACTGTCGAAACTAGAAGCACAAGCATTTCACTACACTCGCATTAACATCTGCTAACCATGTGTATGGGACCAATAACATCTGCTAACCATGTGTATGTGACTAATAACATCTGCTAACCATGTGTATGTGACTAATAACATCTGCTAACCATGTGTATGTGACTAATAACATCTGCTAACCATGTGTATGGACCAATAACATCTGCTAACCATGTGTATGTGACTAATAACATCTGCTAACCATGTGTATGTGACTAATAACATCTGCTAACCATGTGTATGTGACCAATAACATCTGCTAACCATGTGTATGTGACTAATAACATCTGCTAACCATGTGTATGTGACTAATAACATCTGCTAACCATGTGTATGGACCAATAACATCTGCTAACCATGTGTATGTGACTAATAACATCTGCTAACCATGTGTATGTGACTAATAACATCTGCTAACCATGTGTATGTGACTAATAACATCTGCTAACCATGTGTATGTGACCAATAACATATGCTAACCATGTGTATGTGACTAATAACATCTGCTAACCATGTGTATGTGACTAATAACATCTGCTAACCATGTGTATGTGACTAATAACATCTGCTAACCATGTGTATGTGACTAATAACATCTGCTAACCATGTGTATGTGACTAATAACATCTGCTAACCATGTGTATGTGACTAATAACATCTGCTAACCATGTGTATGGACCAATAACATCTGCTAACCATGTGTATGTGACTAATAACATCTGCTAACCATGTGTATGTGACTAATAACATCTGCTAACCATGTGTATGGACCAATAACATCTGCTAACCATGTGTATGTGACCAATAACATCTGCTAACCATGTGTATGTGACTAATAACATCTGCTAACCATGTGTATGTGACTAATAACATCTGCTAACCATGTGTATGTGACCAATAACATCTGCTAACCATGTGTATGTGACTAATAACATCTGCTAACCATGTGTATGTGACTAATAACATCTGCTAACCATGTGTATGTGACTAATAACATCTGCTGACCATGTGTATGTGACTAATAACATCTGCTAACCATGTGTATGTGACTAATAACATCTGCTAACCATGTGTATGTGACTAATAACATTTGATTTAAATGTTCTGCTATTTGGCCATCAAACTTGCATTGCTAAACAATGGGGACTAGTAGCCTGCTCATCCTTCTGCAGCTTTCCTGCCAAACCCACCCACATTTTGTCAACAAACTTACCTGCCTTCCCATTTGATTGATGCCAAATACATTTGATAACTAAGTGTGCATTTGTAAATTGCCTTCAGTGTGTCAGAACACCTCTCTCTGAGCATTTTACTCTAGCAGAGCAGCTTAGGCTGGGGAATCATTATAGGAATGATGGAGCCAATTGGAAGCTGGGGATGAGAAGGTGGACAGGCCAGATTTGGAATTTAGCCAGGATACTTGGGTTAAAGGCCCCTACAATAAGCACTGTTGGATCTTCAGTGACCACAGAGAGTCAGGTCACCCATTTAAAGTCCCATCTGAAAGACTGCACCCTAAACAGGGAAAGAGTGCCTCCTACTGGCCCTCCAACACCACCTCCAGGAGCATCTGGTCTCTCCTCCAGGGACTGACCAGAACCAACCCTGCTTAGCTTCAGAGGCCAGTCAGCAGTGGGATGCTGCTGGCTAAATCAGTTGTTCACTGATGATAACTCTGATGCTGTCTATATGGATGTATGATCTCTGTGGTAACTTGTATCTGGACAGGGTGAACTCTGAATTACTCTATTAGGCAAAGGGTTTTTATTGTCCTCTCAGGAATTATTTATTATTTACATTGGTCTCATCACCTGTTATGAATAAATTCACATGATTTATATGTTTAATGACTAAATGATTTATATGTTTAAAGTAACGATAGGACAGTATTTTACCTTGTCTCTGTATAATGGCTTGAATGATTGTGAAACTGATAACAGACAACTCGTGACCACTGTGAAACTGATAACAGGAAGGAGGCCTCCCCACCCAGGGAGGGGAGAAACCGTTAGGCTTGCAATAGATTAGGAAACATGTTGCAGAAGATGAGAAGCAAACAATGTATGTGTTGGAAGAAACTTGTAAAACAGCATTTTTCATTGTCAGAGAGGAGGAGGGACATTTATGACGCTATGTGTGATATATAAACTAATGTGCATGGTAGAATGTTCAGACATTTGACCATTGTAGACTGGGCTTCTGTCTGTTTCATTTCAACCAGTATCTTACAAATTCTGGGTTACAGACGGAGTAGTTTAATTGAAGTTCAGTTTAGGAACATTGAGAACATAATTCTCGTAACATCCCACAAGCCTTTAAATGCTATGGAGATTGGGCCTGGGAGTGTTTAGGTTACTGGAAACTTGGTATCGTTTGATTTGTTGATGCTTAGACTAATGCCTTGCATTGCCTATTAATGCCATGTAACTTATGCTTTATGCCTTGTATGTGAATCCATTCATTTTACAAAGTGATTAAATACACTTGTATTTTAGAATCCATTATCAGACATTTCTTCGTTGTCTATTACTGTAACTCAACCATAGTCTCTGGCACATTGCCTTATTATCTTTATAGAGTCAGATAAACATTTTTATAGGCCAATTGCCTAGTCTCATTACGAGTGGCACGTGATGCACAGTATTTGTGATATCATGTTAAATACATTACTGCCCACTACAATGATTGCTAAGTTCCAGCTTCAGGCGATACTACCTACAGCATTTCAACTGCACAAAGACAGAAATGACCCACACATTACAACACAATTTAATTGTTTTACCATAAAAAACAAACGAAACAAAAAAACAAAGATTAGTATGTTTTCTTGTCTATCATGTCATAGTGGTCTTTCCTTTGGGGGGGTGTTCTGCAGGTCAGGGATATGATAATGGGTTAAGGCTGACTCCAAATAACACCTCTGGCTGCAGGTATCCAGAAGAAAACTAGCCGTTACCTTAACAGATGAGGTTTGTTAAAGTAAACTTTGGTTCCGCCCTGGACTTCCCTCCCTTTACTAGGACACCGTTGTTCCTTTTGTGAATCAAGACATTGAGTAAAGTGAAGTGAATAGATGTGTCCTGATATGACTGTACAACCGTGAAGGGTTGATGTGACTTATATCATATAGCTATTCTTTTACTGGTCTAATATTGTACAACAACAAATACAACATTGGTCGTCAAACTAAAGTATTTACTAAATAAACAGACAGCATTTGGATTTTAAATACACACGCACACACACACACACAGCTCAATCAAGTCAAAAAGTACCTCCTTAGAAATGTTAAAACATGTTGTTGATGTAAATATAGCACACGCTGTAAACCAGTGTTTCTCAACCCTGGGGATACTGGAGGACCAGGGTGGGGGGTACTGGAGGACCAGGGTGGGGGATACTGGAGGACCAGGGTTGGGGGTACTGGAGGACCAGGGTGGGGGGTACTGGAGGACCAGGGTGGGGGGTACTGGAGGACCAGAGTGGGGGGTACTGGAGGACCAGGGTGGGGGGTACTGGAGGACCAGGGTGGGGGGTACTGGAGGACCAGAGTGGGGGGTACTGGAGGACCAGGGTGGGGGGTACTGGAGGACCAGGGTTGGGAAACATTGCTGTAAAAGATACTTAGAGACTTTAAAATAGAGCAAAATATTAAATAAATGTCTAAACTCACATTTTCACATAATTTTAGAAAAAAATGTTTCTTACATTGTCATGGCAACAAACAACCAAGACAGGATTTAAAATAGTCAGTGTCTAGAACACAGCTCTACTGGTAAAGGAGAGACTGAACACAGACTAGACAGGATTTAATGGAATCAGTTTCTAGAACACAGCTCTTCTGGAAAAGGAGAGACTGAACACAGACTAGACAGGATTTAATAGAATCAGTTTCTAGAACACAGCTCTACTGGAAAAGAAGAGACTGAACACAGACTAGGCAGGATTTAATGGAATCAGTTTCTAGAACACAGCTCTTCTGGAAAAGGAGAGACTGAACACAGACTAGACAGGATTTAAAATAGTGTCTAGAACACAGCTCTACTGGAAAAGGAGAGACTGAACACAGACTAGACAGGATTTAATGGAATCAGTGTCTAGAACACAGCTCTTATGGAAAAGGAGAGACTGAAAACAGACTAGACAGGATTTAATGGAATCAGTTTCTAGAACACAGCTCTTCTGGAAAAGGAGAGACTGAACACAGACTAGACAGGATTTAATAGAATCAGTATCTAGAACACAGCTCTCATGGAAAAGGAGAGACTGAACACAGACTAGACAGGATTTAATGGAATCAGTATCTAGAACACAGCTCTTCTGGAAAAGGAGAGACTGAACACAGACTAGACAGGATTTAATAGAATCAGTATCTAGAACACAGCTCTTCTGGAAAAGAGAGACTGAACACAGACTAGACAGGATTTAATAGAATCCGTATCTAGAACACAGCTCTACTGGAAAAAGAGAGACAACACAGACTAGACAGGATTTTTCTTGAATCAGTATCTAGAACACAGCTCGTCTGGAAAAGGAGAGACTGAACACAAACTAGACAGGATTTAATAGAATCAGTATCTAGATCACAGCTCTTATGGAAAAGGAGACACTGAACACAGACTAGACAGGATTTAATAGAATCCGTATGTAGAACACAGCTCTTATGGAAAAGGAGAGACTGAACACAAACTAGACAGGATTTAATAGAATCAGTATCTAGAGCACAGCTCTACTGGAAAAGGAGAGACTGAACACAAACATATTGGTACATCAACAGATGCATCCACTGTACAGCAGGCGAGGTTGTCGTCCTGGTTATTAGATACAACAATAGATACAACAGGAGATGAAAACCAGATGTGGAGAGATACACAGGGATGAATACATATAAATAGAGTCATTGGAGAGAATGGGGATGTGGAATAGAACGGAGGGGAATCTGAACCACATTCAGTGTCATGACCAGCTGAAAAGTTAAGGGCCAAACAGGAAATGGGACAAATCAAAACACCTAGCTACCGTAGATAAAAGTTCTTATCGCAAAATGGAATGGAACAAGGACCATGGAAAATTGGTTCTGAATCGTACAATAGCAGTACATTGAAACCTTAGCTGTCATTGAATTCCAACCCGAATGCCCACAACAAAACCTTTCCTGAACAGTTGGTTTTAAATCAAAGCACAACATGGTAAAACTGGCTAGCATCTTCCAAGTAGATATATTTCTCATCTCTCGTATTCTTTATTTTCCATGTCAAATCATTTAAAACACATTTCAAACATACCCAATACAGAGGGACTTGTCCTGCACTAACGGGGTGGCGTTTTAAGGTGTACAGAAGAAAAACACAATTTCAAACAATGTTAAATGGTGACATGTCTTGATGAGGGTACCATTCGTTCTTTACATCACCATGGGAACAGAAAGCCCATCCCCTGTTCTGTCACACACAGCTCACATCACATGTGGAAGTCTCTCTCCCAACTGGACCAACCTATATGTACAGACAGCTTTATTTGGCCGTGACGTTGTAAAGGTTTGCAAAAATTCCACTAACTTTCCCCAAATTCCCACGTTTAAGCAGGAAGGCCCGGGAATCCTCCAACCAAGATGTTTTTTGAAAACTTGTGAATTTTGGAAAGTTACAGGAATCTTACAACCCTTGATGCTTGTAGATGTTTGGCTGTTTTCACTCCAGGATCTTCTCCCGTGTGTCGGGCAGTTTAGTGGCCAGCAGACCTCCACAGGCCAGCTCTGCGAACGCCAGGAGAATGGGGATGATCTTTGTGATGCCGATGAACTTGGCGAAGATGACGCTGCCGATAATGGCTGCCAGCTTACAGGTACCATTCAGCACCTCGAACGCTGTGCATCTGAGGAAGAGAGAGGTACAGACATCAGTGGGTTTAGGACGGGTACTTAAAGGTCCTCAACCGGTGGGTCGGGAGCACCCCGAACGCTGTGCATCTGAGGAAGAGAGAGGTACAGACATCAGTGGGTTTAGGACAGGTACTTAAAGCTCAGTTTACAACCGTTGGTTCTCAACCGGTGGGTCGGGAGGTTTTGAAAGGGTCACAGGTGTCTGAGTAAAAACAACCTGGTTCAATTTGAAACAACCTGCTTCAGTTTGGGTCCTGAGGGAAAACCAGTTGAAACCACTGGTTTATAGTATTTATCTACAAAACTCTTTCAATTATTCACAATTTCCAATGAGGACCTAAATCCCTCATCATGAACAACACTAACATCAGTCTGATGGGGATTGTGGCTCTCTGTACCTTTTAGCAGAAGGGTAGATCTCTACTGTGATAACCTCCAGTCCGTTCCAGGCCGCGACGCTGGTAGCGAAGAAAAGGCACTGAAATAATATAACTGCCCCCTGACTGAAGCTGAGTAGCAGGAGGAACGTACAAACTGCTGATATCAGCATAGAACCACCTGGAGGACAGAGAGAGGGGACAGAGAGGGAGAGAGAGTGAAATGGACCGAGACAGAGAGAGAGAGAGAGAGAGAGACAGAGAGAGAGAGAGAGAGAGAGAGAGAGAGAGAGAGAGAGAGAGAATGATTTCAGAGTTGCCTGACATAGTTTCAGGTTGTTTTGTTCCATTGATTATTTTCCCATTGAGCCACGTACGTGTCTTCACATCCCTCACCTATGATTTTGACCCTTCCTATCTTGTCCATGAAGAGGGCTGATAGGATGTTGCCTGGCAGTGTTGCGAGACTCCCCAGAAAGCTGACCATGTAGATGACAACGTCATTCTCCTCCTGGAAGTTTAGATGGCAGCCTTTCTTCGGATGGAGGAACGTTGCATTCTCCATCCGACAGTCTTTAAACTTAGAGTCTTCCCAAAGGTCTGCCAATCACAGAGATAAGAACCAAATGAGATCATAGGGGATCTGCGCTCTGTTCAATGTCCACATCACATTTACAGTCAGAAAGCATTCAGACCCCTTAACTTTTTCTACATTTTGTTACATTACAGCCTCATTCTAAAATTGATAAAATAGTTTTTTTCTCCCTCATCAATCTACATCACAATACACCATAATGACATCACAATACACCATCATGACATCACAATACACCATCATGACATCACAATACACCATCATGACATCACAATACACCATCATGACATCACAATACACCATCATGACATCACAATACACCATAATTACAAAGCAAAAACAGGTTTTTAGAAATTGTTGCAAATGTCTTAAAAAATAAATATCACATTTACATAAGTATTCAGACCCTTTACTCAGTACTTTGTTGAAGCACCTTTGGCAGCGATTACAGCCTTGAGTCTTCTTGGGTATGACGCTACAAGCTTGGCACACCTGTATTTGGGGAGTTTCTTCTCTGCAGATCCTCTCAATATCTGTCAGGTCGGATGGGGAGCGTCGCTGCTCAGCTATTTTCAGGTCTCTCCAGAGATGTTGGATTGGATTCAAGTCCGGACTCAGAGACTTGTCCCGAAGCCACCCTTGCATTGTCTTGGCTGTGTGCTTAGGGTCGTTGTCCTGTTGGAAGGTGAACCTTCGCCCCAGTCTGAGGTCCTGAGCACTCTGGAGCAGGTTTTCATCAAGGATCTCTCTGTACTTTGCTCAGTTCATCTTTCCCTCGATTGTAACTAGTCTCCTAGTCCCTGCCGCTGAAAAATATCCCCAAAGCATGATGCTAACACCATCATGCTTCACCGTGGTTTCCTCCAGGCTTCTGTTTGGCCACTCTACCATAAAGGCCTGATTGGTGGAGTGCTGCAGAGATGGTTGTCCTTCTGGAAGGTTCTCCTATCTCCACAGAGAAACTATGGAGCTCAGCTAGAGTGAACATCGGCGTCTTAGTCACCTCCCTAAACCAAGTTCCTTCTCCCCCAATTGCTCAGTTTGGCCAGGCGACCAGCTCTAGGAAGAGTCTTGGTGGTTCCAAACTTCTTTGATTTAAGAATGAGGGAGGCCACTGTGTGTTGGGGACCTTCAAAGTTTCAGAAATGGTTTGGTTCCCTTCCCCAGATCTGTGCCTCGACACAATCCTGTGTCGGAGCTCTATGGACAATTTGTTTGACCTCATGGCTTGGTTTTGGCTCTGACATGCACTGTCAACTGTGGGACCTTATATAGACAGGTGTGTGCCTTTCCAAGTCATGTCCAATCAGTTGAATTCACCATAGGTGGACTCCAATCAAGTGCGCAGAAACATCAAGGATGATTAACGGAAACAGGATGTACCTGAGCTCAATTTTCGAGTCTCTTAGCAAAGAATCTGAATACTTATGTAAATAAGGTATATACTTAAATATAGGGTTAGGGTTAGGGTTAGGGTTAGGTTAGGGTTAGGTTAGGTTAGGGTTAGGGTTAGGGTTAGGTTAGGGTTAGGGTATAAATTCGCAAACATTTCTAAAAACCTGTTTCCGCTTTGTCATTACGAGGTGTTGTGTACACCTCACATATCCGGATAGTCTCCGAAAGAGGTTCAATGGCTAAGGTGAACAGCAAGGGAGACATTGTACAACCTTGTCTGGTCTCTCTATGGAGCTTGAATCAGGGACAAATTGATTGATTTGTGAGAATCCTTGCACAAATATAACACCTACCTGTGTTATAGAAGACCGTGTTCTTGATGGTGCAGTTCTCAAAGTACGTGTTTGTTGACCTGACGTCCTCAAAGTAACAGTTCTCAAACAGGGAATCTTCAAATTTCACAGACTTGATCTCTATATTCATGAACCTAGATAAGAGATAGCACAGGTTTTTTTTAGAGAGAGAATAACCATGCTTCAGTGAAGACATCTGACAACATTGTAACATACTAGTTGTCCAGTCAAAATATCCCATCATGTCATCACTGTGGCATACTTGTCGTGGACATATTCTCCCTCTTTGTGGATCTGGTTGACCAGGGAGAAGTTGAAGTGGAATCTCTCCACTCGTTCTTGATGGAAGAGTTTCACCTTGGACTCGTACTCCTCATACTGCATGTACTTGATCATGTCAGGGAACCACACCGACAGTCCGTGGTAGCTGAGACACAGAAGTAACAGTCCCCCATCATGATTGACACGTCCACAGTGACGTAACAGTGCTCTCGACAGGTAGCACAAGCTATCATGTTTTAGTATTAGATATGCAGACGTTCACCGTCTGTTTAGCTTTGTCTGGATTGGACATCTCCTGTACTGGTTGAGGAGCACCTGATGGAATAACAGGGGGATTTGGTGAATATACTCACAACAAAAGGTTACTGCTGTTTGTTTACCTGAAGGCCATGGTGAACCAGACGATAGCCAGGAACAGACCCTGCAGTCTGAGGTCTGGTGCTGCCAGGGACATCACGTTCTGCATCACCTGGAGACACAGAGGAAACAACACAAACAAGTCATCATTCTGGTTCAGATACATTCTTATGAGCAGTGCTATTGACTGTTTTCAACACACTCTCATGAGCAGTGCTATTGACAAAGTTCCAAAACTCTCTAACATTTTAAATGAAGATAGTGATTCTATAACATATGTACTGTAGCAATCTTAATCCAACTCCTAGCGTCTTCCTAGGGATTAGGATCTCTTGGTGTAATGGCTGAGGTGTTGGGTTGACAGTCGCTGGATGCTGATTGAGTCCCGGCTGGGGCTCCCCCCTGAAATCCCTACTATATGTTACCTGCTTGAGTAATTTGGTGTGTTGGGTTGACAGTCGCTGGATGCTGATTGAGTCCCGGCTTGGGCTCCCCCCTGAAATCGCTACTATATGTTACCTGCTTGAGTAAATTGGTGTGTCTGACGGTCCAGCGCTGGAAGGCTGTGCCAGTGTCACTCTGGATCTCAATGAACTCATCGTCCTGGGTCTTAGGAGTCGCGATGTTGGACACCTGACAGGAGGGACAGGAGAGATCATATAACATCATATTGATGTAGAACTAATAGTGATTATATAGCATCATATTGATATAGAACTAATAGTGATTATATAACATTATATTGATATAGAACTAATAGTGATTATATAACATTATATTGATATAGAACTAATAGTGATTATATAACATTATGTTGATATAGAACTAATAGTGATCATATAACATTATATTGATATAGAACTTATAGTGATTATATAACATTATATTGATATAGAACTAATAGTGATTATATAACATTATATTGATATAGAACTTATAGTGATCATATAACATTATATTGATATAGAACTAATAGTGATTATATAACATTATATTGATATAGAACTAATAGTGATTATATAACATTATATTGTTATAGAACTAATAGTGATTATATAACATTATGTTGATATAGAACTAATAGTGATCATATAACATTATATTGATATAGAACTAATAGTGATTATATAACATTATATGAATGTAGAACTAATAGTGATTATATAACATTATATTGATATAGAACTAATAGTGATCATATCACATTATATTGTTATAGAACTAATAGTGACTATATAACATTATATTGATATAGAACTAGTAGTGATTATAAAACATTAAATTGACATAGAACTAATAGTGATCATATCACATTATATTGTTATAGAACTAATAGTGACTATATAATGTTATATTGATATAGAACTAATAGTGATTATAAAACATTAAATTGATATAGAACTAATAGTGATTATATAACATTATATTGACATAGAACTAATAGTGATTATATAACATTATATTGATATAGAACTAATAGTGATTATATAACATTATATTGATGTAGAACTAATAGTGATTATATAACATTATATTGATATAGAACTAATAGTGATTATATAACACTATATTAATATAGAACTAATAGTGATTATATAACATTATATTGTTATAGAACTAATAGTGATTATTTAACATTTTATTGTTATAGAACTAATAGTGATTATATAACATTATATTGTTATAGAACTAATAGTGATTATATAACATTATATTGATGTAGAACTAATAGTGATTACATAACATTATATTGATATAGAACTAATAGTGATTATATAACACTATATTAATATAGAACTAATAGTGATTATATAACATTATATTGTTATAGAACTAATAGTGATTATATAACATTATATTGTTATAGAACTAATAGTGATTATATAACATTATATTGTTATAGAACTAATAGTGATTATATAACATTATATTGATATAGAACTAATAGTGATTATATAACATTATATTAATGTAGAACTAATAGTGATTATATAAGATTATATTGATATAGAACTAATAGTGATTACATAACATGATATTGATATAGAACTAATAGTGATTATATAACATTATATTGATATAGAACTAATAGTGATTATATAACATGATATTGTTATAGAACTAATAGTGATTAAATAACATTATATTAATATAGAACTAATAGTGATTATATGACATTATATTGTTATAGAACTAATAGTGATTATATAACATTATATTGTTATAGAACTAATAGTGATCATATCACATTATATTGTTATAGAACTAATAGTGACTATATAACATTATATTGATATAGAACTAATAGTGATTATAAAACATTAAATTGATATAGAACTAATAGTGATTATATAACATTATATTGACATAGAACTAATAGTGATTATATAACATTATATTGATATAGAACTAATAGTGATTATATAACATTATATTGATGTAGAACTAATAGTGATTATATAACATTATATTGATATAGAACTAATAGTGATTATATAACACTATATTAATATAGAACTAATAGTGATTATATAACATTATATTGTTATAGAACTAATAGTGATTATTTAACATTTTATTGTTATAGAACTAATAGTGATTATATAACATTATATTGTTATAGAACTAATAGTGATTATATAACATTATATTGATGTAGAACTAATAGTGATTACATAACATTATATTGATATATAACTAATAGTGATTATATAACACTATATTAATATAGAACTAATAGTGATTATATAACATTATATTGTTATAGAACTAATAGTGATTATATAACATTATATTGTTATAGAACTAATAGTGATTATATAACATTATATTGTTATAGAACTAATAGTGATTATATAACATTATATTGTTATAGAACTAATAGTGATTATATAACATTATATTGTTATAGAACTAATAGTGATTATATAACATTATATTGATATAGAACTAATAGTGATTATATAACATTATATTGATGTAGAACTAATAGTGATTATATAAGATTATATTGATATAGAACTAATAGTGATTACATAACATGATATTGATATAGAACTAATAGTGATTATATAACATTATATTGATATAGAACTAATAGTGATTATATAACATGATATTGTTATAGAACTAATAGTGATTAAATAACATTATATTAATATAGAACTAATAGTGATTATATAACATTATATTGTTATAGAACTAATAGTGATCATATCACATTATATTGTTATAGAACTAATAGTGACTATATAACATTATATTGATATAGAACTAATAGTGATTATAAAACATTAAATTGATATAGAACTAATAGTGATTATATAACATTATATTGACATAGAACTAATAGTGATTATATAACATTATATTGATATAGAACTAATAGTGATTATATAACATGATATTGTTATAGAACTAATAGTGATTAAATAACATTATATTAATATAGAACTAATAGTGATTATATAACATTATATTGTTATAGAACTAATAGTGATTATATAACATTATATTGTTATAGAACTAATAGTGATCATATCACATTATATTGTTATAGAACTAATAGTGACTATATAACATTATATTGATATAGAACTAATAGTGATTATAAAACATTAAATTGATATAGAACTAATAGTGATTATATAACATTATATTGACATAGAACTAATAGTGATTATATAACATTATATTGATATAGAACTAATAGTGATTATATAACATTATATTGATGTAGAACTAATAGTGATTATATAACATTATATTGATATAGAACTAATAGTGATTATATAACACTATATTAATATAGAACTAATAGTGATTATATAACATTATATTGTTATAGAACTAATAGTGATTATTTAACATTTTATTGTTATAGAACTAATAGTGATTATATAACATTATATTGTTATAGAACTAATAGTGATTATATAACATTATATTGATGTAGAACTAATAGTGATTACATAACATTATATTGATATAGAACTAATAGTGATTATATAACACTATATTAATATAGAACTAATAGTGATTATATAACATTATATTGTTATAGAACTAATAGTGATTATATAACATTATATTGTTATAGAACTAATAGTGATTATATAACATTATATTGTTATAGAACTAATAGTGATTATATAACATTATATTGTTATAGAACTAATAGTGATTATATAACATTATATTGATATAGAACTAATAGTGATTATATAACATTATATTGATGTAGAACTAATAGTGATTATATAAGATTATATTGATATAGAACTAATAGTGATTACATAACATGATATTGATATAGAACTAATAGTGATTATATAACATTATATTGATATAGAACTAATAGTGATTATATAACATGATATTGTTATAGAACTAATAGTGATTAAATAACATTATATTAATATAGAACTAATAGTGATTATATAACATTATATTGTTATAGAACTAATAGTGATTATATAACATTATATTGTTATAGAACTAATAGTGATTATATAACATTATATTGTTATAGAACTAATAGTGATTATATAACATTATGTTGATATAGAACTAATAGTGATTATATAACATTATATTAATATAGAACTAATAGTGATTATATAACATTATATTGATATAGAACTAATAGTGATTATATAACATTATATTGATGTAGAACTAATAGTGATTATATAACATTATATTGATATAGAACTAATAGTGATTATATAACACTATATTAATATAGAACTAATAGTGATTATATAACATTATATTGTTATAGAACTAATAGTGATTATTTAACATTATATTGTTATAGAACTAATAGTGATTATATAACATTAAATTGTTATAGAACTAATAGTGATTATATAACATTATATTGATGTAGAACTAATAGTGATTATATAACATTATATTGATATAGAACTAATAGTGATTATATAATACTATATTAATATAGAACTAATAGTGATTATATAACATTATATTGTTATAGAACTAATAGTGATTATATAACATTATATTGTTATAGAACTAATAGTGATTATATAACATTATATTGTTATAGAACTAATAGTGATTATATAACATTATATTGTTATAGAACTAATAGTGATTATATAACATTATATTGATATAGAACTAATAGTGATTATATAACATTATATATATGTAGAACTAATAGTGATTATATAACATTATATTGATGTAGAACTAATAGTGATTATATAACATTATATTGATGTAGAACTAATAGTGATTATATAACATTATATTGATGTAGAACTAATAGTGATTATATAACATTATATTGATATAGAACTAATAGTGATTATATAACATTATATTGTTATAGCCTGGCACAGCCAGAAGAGGACTTGCCACCCCTCATAGCCTGGTTCCTCTCTAGGTTTCTTCCTAGGTTCTGGCCTTTCTAGGGAGTTTTTCCTAGCCACTGTGCTTCTACACCAGCATTGCTTGCTGTTTGGGGTTTTAGGCTGGGTTTCTGTACAGCACTCTGTGACATCAGCTGATGTAAGAAGGGCTTTATAAATACATTTGATTATAGAACTAGGAGTATGGTCCTGTACTAGAGGAGAGTGGTTGGTTTGACTGGTTGTGTACTCACAGTGAACACCCTCTCTGGTTCTCCCTTGGCCTTCCAGTTGGTGTCATGGACCTGTCTCAGAATCATCCAGGCCTCGTCATGTCTCCCATTCTGACAGACAGAAACATCTGTCAGCCTATCACTTGTAGCTACTGGAATATACAATGCCATAGAAAGTGGAATATACATGTACACTCTTAGAAAAAAAGGAACTATCTAGAACCTAAAAGGGTTCTTCAACCGAAGCCGAAGAACCCTTTTGGAACCTAAGAGTGTACCTAAGAATCTAAGAGTGTACAATGCCATACAAAAGGAATAAGGGCTTGGGGGAAGATGAGAGGCTGAATGCTATGTGCTGAGTCATCATAATATCAGAATGCTATGTGCTGAGTCATCATAATATCAGAATGCTATGGGGTTGCTGAGTCATCATAATATGAGAACGCTATATGGCTGCTGAGTCATCATAATATCAGAATGCTATGGGGCTGCTGAGTCATCATAATATCAGAATGCTATATGGCTGCTGAGTCATCATAATATCAGAATGCTATGTGCTGAGTCATCATAATATCAGAATTCTATGGGGCTGCTGAGTCATCATAATATCAGAATGCTATGTGCTGAGTCATCATAATATCAGAACGCTATGGGGCTGCTGAGTCATCATAATATCAGAATGCTATGTGCTGAGTCATCATAATATCAGAATGCTATGTGCTGAGTCATCATAATATCAGAATGCTATGTGCTGAGTCGTCATAATATCAGAATGCTATGTGCTGAGTCATCATAATATCAGAATGCTATGTGCTGAGTCGTCATAATATCAGAATGCTATGTGCTGAGTCATCATAATATCAGAACGCTATGGGGCTGCTGAGTCATCATAATATCAGAATGCTATGTGCTGAGTCATCATAATATCAGAATGCTATGTGACTGCTGAGTCATCCCCCCATCTCCCCTGTAACTATTCCCCAGGTTGTTGCTGTAAATGAGAATGTGTTCTCAGTCAACTTACCTGGTAAGATAAGGGTAAAAAAAAGCTTCATTCTGTACACACACGCATGCATGCACGCACACAATAAGAGAGACACTCACACACACACACAAACTGTCTGTTACCTCCAGGAAGAAGCGTGGGCTCTCTGGCATGAAGACCAGTCCAATGAGGGCAATGATGGCTGGAAACATACACACCAGGATGAATACTCTCCAGCCGTGGATCTGGTACTGTGTCCCCAGGCTGAAGCCCCAGCCTACAACAACAACAACAACAGCAACAAGATACATCAACAATAACAATGACAATAACATCACCATCACTATCATCACCATCACCATCACCATCACCATCACCACCATCATCACCATCATCCTCATCACCATCACCATCACCATCATCCTCATCACCATCACCATCACCATAATCCTCACCATCACCATCATCATCATCATCATCATCATCACCATCACCATCACCATCATCCTCACCATCATCCTCACCATCATCATCACCACCATCACAATCACCACCATCACCATCACCATCATCATCACCAACCCCATCACCACCATCACCATCACCATCACCATCACCATCATCCTCATCACCATCACCATCCTCATCATCAACATCACCATCATCACCACCATCACCATCACCATCATCATCATTATCACCATCATCCTCATCACCATCACCAACCCCATCACCACCATCACCATCACCATCACCATCATCATCACCATCATCCTCATCACCATCACCATCACCAACATCACCATCATCACCACCATCACCACCATCATCACCACCATCACCATCACCATCATCCTCATCACCATCACCATCCTCATCATCACCATCATCACCACCATCACCATCACCAACCCCACCATCACCATCACCAACCCCATCATCCTCATCACCATCATCATCATCACCATCATCACCATCATCATCGTCATCATCCTCATCTCCATCACCATCCTCACCACCATCACCATCCTCATCACCATCATAATCACCATCATCACCATCACCATCATCACCATCATCACAACCATTATCATCACCATCCTCTTCACCATCCTCTTCACCATCATCACCAACATCATCATCCTCATCACCATTATCACCATCATCACCATCACCACCATCACCACCACCATCAGCATCACCATCATCACCATCATCATCACCACCATCATCACCATCCTCTTCACCATCATCATCACCATCACCACCATCACCACCACCATCATCATCACCATCATCACCATCATCACCATCATCACCATCATCACCATCATCACTATCGCCACCATCATCATCACCACCATCACCACCACCATCATCACTATCATCATCATCACCATCACCACCATCATCACCATCACCATCATCACCATCATCACCACCATCACCATCACCACCGTCATCACCATCACCACCATCATCACCATTATCATCATCACCATCACCACCATCATCACCACTATCATCATCACCATCATCACCACCATCACCATCACCACCATCACCATCAACATCACCATCACAATCATAATCACCATCATCACCATCATCACCATCACCATCACCATCAATCATCATCACCATCACCATCACCATTCATCATCACCATAATCACCATCACCACCATCATCAACATCATCACCATCATCATCATCATCACCATCACCACCATCATCATCACCATCATCACCATCACCATCATTCACACCATCACCATCAGCATCTTCATCACCATCATCATCACCATCATCACCACCACCATCATCATCACCATCATCATCACCATCATCACCATCATCATCACCATCATCACAATCATCACCATCATCATCACCACCATCACCATCACCATCACCAACCCCATCATCCTCATCACCATCATCATCATCACCATCATCATCATCACCATCATCATCATCATCATCATCATCATCATCATCCTCATCTCCATCACCACCATCACCATCACCATCATCATCACCATCATCACCATCATCACCATCATCACCATCATCACAAACATTATCATCACCATCATCTTCACCATCCTCTTCACCATCATCACCACCATCATCATCCTCATCACCATTATCACCATCATCACCATCACCAACACCATCATCATCACCATCACCACCATCACCACCATCATCACCATCACTACCATCATCAACATCATCATCATCACCATCATCATCATCACCATCATCACCACCATCATCATCACCATCATCACCACCATCATCACCACCATCATCACCACCATCATCACCATCACCATCATCACCATCATCATCACCACCATCATCACCATCACCATCACCACCATCATCACCATCATCACCATCATCACCATCATAACCACCATCACCACCATCACCACCATCACCACCATCATCATCACCACCATCATCACCATCATCACCACCATCATCACCACCATCATCACCATCATCACCATCATCATCACCATCATCATCACCACCATCATCACCATCATCACCATCATCATCACCATCATCATCACCATCATCATCACCATCATCACCATCATCATCATCACCACCATCATCACCACCATCATCATCATCATCACCATCATCACTATCATCACCAGCATCATCACAATCATCACCACCATCATCATCACCACCATCATCACCACCATCATCACCATCACCATCATCACCACCATCACCATCATCACCACCATCACCACCATCATCACAACCATCACCACCATCATCACCGTCATCACCACCATCATCATCATCATCATCATCATCACCATCATCACCACCATCATCACCATCACCACCATCATCATCACCACCATCATAATCACCACCATCATCATCATCACCATCATCACCATCATCATCATCATCATCATCACCATCATCACCATCATCACCATCATCAACACCATCACCACCATCATCACAATCATCACAATCATCAACATCATCTTCACCATCATCATCACCACCATCATCACCATCATCATCACCACCATCATCATCACCATCATCACCACCATCATCACAATCATCACCATCATCATCATCATCATCATCATCACCATCACCACCATCATTACCATCATCATCACCATCACCACCATCATCACCACCATCATCACCATCATCATCATCATCACTACCATCATCACCATCACCATCACCACCATCATCATCACCATCATCATCACCACCATCATCACCATCATCACCATCATCACCATCATCATAACCACCATCACCACCATCATCACCATCATCACCACCATCATCACCATCATCACCACCATCATCACCACCATCATCACCACCATCATCACCATCATCATCACCACCATCATCATCACCATCATCACCATCATCACCACCATCATCATCACCACCATCACCACCATCATCACCATCATCATCACCACCATCATCACCACCATCATCACCACCATCATCACCATCATCATCACCACCATCATCATCACCATCATCACCATCATCACCACCATCATCATCACCACCATCACCACCATCATCACCATCATCATCACCACCATCATCACCATCATCATCACCATCATCATCACCATCATCATCACCATCATCACCACCATCATCATCACCATCATCACTACCATCATCATCACCATCATCATCAGCACAGTCATGGCCATTTCCTGCTGGGTGACTTCATAGCTGAGCTGAAAGAGTGCATGTTCTCCATCAGGGCTTGGTTAGGTCCAGCTCAAACCGCTCAATGAATCTACTCTGAAACTACTAAACTATTACAGCAATATGGCTTGGTACCGTAGTGTGGGATGATTCCCCAGGCGGTGAAGGAGGCGTAGAGTCCACCAAACATCCAGAACATACACAGCCAGCTAAGGTGCTCCCCTCTCTTATCCATCTGGAGGAACTCTGCAAAGTAGGTGTACACTATGGGAATAGTCCCTCCGATCCTAAGGGAACAATACACCAGATATTAGAGACATTTAAACATGCTGAACATATTCTTTAACATGAGCAGAAATGTTGAAACAGTGAAATGGGGTGTGATTCCTCTAGAGGAGGTGTTGTCTGCCTGTTCTGTGGACTTTGCTGAAGCAGATGTAGAACAGCTCTTCTGTTGCTTTATAAAACCAACATGGGACTCATTCCCGTTCTAACCACACAAAACCACAGACACCTGGACCTGTTCTCTTTGGCTCTGGTAAAGGGTTCTGTTATGATGTGTGTCCAAATGTCACCCTATTCCCTTTGTAGAGCACAACTTCTGACCAGAGCCCATAGGAAGTGAACTTCATAGGGAACAGGCTGCCATTTGGAACCATGATGTTAGGATCTTGGTGCCTTGGCTGGGCTCAGGGCGTCCTCCAGACAGCGCTAGTCTGGAGTAATCATGATGAAAGAAGTGTGTCTTGTGACCGTTATGTTAAGGAGGTGAGAAGGAAGTGCTGCTCACCCCATAAGGCTCATTGACCCACAAGACACCACTTACATCAGGGACTTCCTTATTCCTTTCAATACGCTTCAGGAACATTTTACTGTTCGGTCAGCCAGCCAATCACAAAGACCCGTTATATCTGTACCTTTAGTCTCCATCTAACATCCCTCTCTCTCTCTATCCCTCTGTCTCCATCCCTCTCTCTCCATCCCTCTCTCTCTATCCCTCTCTCTCCATCCCTCTCTCTCCATCCCTCTCTCTCTATCCCTCTGTCTCCATCCAGCTCTCGCCATCCCTCTCTCTCTATCCCTCTCTCTACATCCATCTGTCTACATCCCTCTCTCTACATCCCTCTGTCTCCATCCAGCTCTCGCCATCCTTCTCTCTCTATCCCTCTCTCTACATCCATCTGTCTACATCCCTCTCTCTACATCCATCTCTCTACATCCCTCTCTCTTCATCTCCCTCTCTCTTCATCTCCCTCTCCGTCCCTATCTCTACATCCATCTCTCTCCATTCCTCTCTTGCCATCTCTCTCTTCATCTCTCTCTGCATTTCAGCAACAGAGTCTCATCTCACCCGAAGCCGGAGCAGAACCTGAAGAAGATGAAGAATCCGTATCCCTGAGCAAAACAGGACAGGAAGCTGAAGACACAGTCGATGGCCAGACAGTAGATCAGACATTTCCTTCGGCCCATCTTATCCGCCAGGCTGCCCCACATGAATGCTCCCATCATCATCGAAACGTACACCAACAGACCTGTTAACAGAGAGAGCGAGAGAGAGACACACAGCTCTGTCAATAGAGGCTGATCATTTGGTACATCATGGAAACGTACACCAACAGACCTGTTAACAGAGAGAGCGAGAGAGAGACACACAGCTCTGTCAATAGAGGCTGATCATTTGGTACATCATCGAAACGTACACCAACAGACCTGTTAACAGAGAGAGCGAGAGAGACACACAGCTCTGTCAATAGAGGCTGATCATTTGGTACATCATCAAAACGTACACCAACAGACCTGTTAACAGAGAGAGCGAGAGAGAGACACACAGCTCTGTCAATAGAGGCTGATCATTTGGTACATCATCGAAACGTACACCAACAGACCTGTTAACAGAGAGAGCGAGAGAGAGACACACAGCTCTGTCAATAGAGGCTGATCATTTGGTACAAATCCCAACTACAAAATCTAATTGATCCCTTAAAAATTGGTAAATATCACATTTGGTTAAAACTGAGAAAACTTGTACTGACAGAAAAATATGTGTTCCTTTGCGCAATATATATCCCCCCCCTCAGAATCCCCATATTACTCAGAGGAGATATTCCCCACCCTAGAGGAAGAGACGTGCCATTTGCAAGCCCATGGAAATGTCCTCATCTGTGGGGACACAAACTCACGCACAGGAACTCTACCTGAGGGGACAGTTTTATTACAGGCCATACTGTTTCGAACTGTCTTCATCTCCCCCATAGAAACAACAGTGACAGCACCATCAACAAAAACGGAAGGGATCTGTTGCAGCTCTGTAGAAGCCTGGGTCTGTACATTGTCAATGGTAGGTTACGGGGGGACTCTTTGAGGAGATTCACCTATTGCTCACCTCTTGGTCACAGCACAGTAGACTATATGATTACAGACATTGACCTTTTCTCTCTCAGCTCATTCACCGTCAAGCCACTAACACCTCTGTCTGATCACAGCCAAATGACGTTGTTCCTCAAAAGAACAGACATGGAAACAACCACACATTCGTGACATATGGACAACCCATTTTAAAACACTCTACAACACCGTTCAAAGCAAACGCAGAACAACGCCAAATTCATGAGAAGTTGAATGGTTTAGAAAAAGCTATAAAGGACAATCAAAATCCATTGGACTCCCCAATTACTGACCAGGAGCTCTATACTTTTTAATTTAACCTTTATTTAACTAGGCAAGTCAGTTAAGAACAAATTCTTATTTACAATGACGGCCTACACTGGCCAAACCCAGACTACGCTGAGCCAATTGTGCACCGCCCTATGGGACTCCCAATTACAACCGGTTGTGATACAGCCTGGAATTGAACCAGGGTCTGTAGTGATGCCTCCAGGGTCTGTAGTGACCACTGCACCAATCGGGAGCCCAAACTCCTGAGTGTGAGAAAATTCAGACCCTCAAACGTTACATGCATGCGGACCTGATGGCATCCTAAATGAGATGCTCAAACTCACTAGTGAAAAATGTCAATTGGCTATATTAAAATGGTTTAATTTGATCCTGAGTGTAGGTTATTTCCCTGACATCTGGAATCAAGGATTCATAGCCCCATCTTTAAGAACGGAGACAAATTTGACCCTAACAATTACAGAGGCATTTGTGTGAACAGTAACCTGGGGAAGGTTTTCTGTAGTATTATAAATGTACGAGTTCTTATCTTCCTTAATAAGCACAATGTCTTGAGTAAAAGCCAAAATGGATTTATACCATAACATCGCACGACCGATCATATTTACACCCTACACACCCTGATAGATAAACATGTCCACCAAAATAATACTAAAATATACGCTTGCTTTATCGACTTCCAAAAAGCATTTGATTCTATTTGGCATACAGGACTGTTCTACAAAGTTATTGAAAGTGGTGTAGGGGGTAAAACATATGACATCATTAAATCAATGTATACTGCCAGTATGTGCAGCACCAAAATTGGCAAGCAAATAACAGAATTCTTTAACAAGGGGCGGGGCCTTCGCCAGGGTTGCAATCTGAGCCCTGCACTCTTCAATATTTACATCAACAAATTGGCCACTATTCTAGAAAAATCCTCAGCCCCTGCTGTTAGTCTCCACAATTCAAAGGTTAAATGCCTGATCTTCGCAGATGTCCTGTGCCTGCTGGAGCAGTACTGCCAGACCTTGGCCCTGGCAGTAAACCCCAAAAAGACGAAAATAAAGATTTTTCAGAGAAGATCCAGATCTCAGGGAATTAGACCAGAGTTATCAATTGGGGCAAAATATATAGAGTACTGCACACACTACAACTACTTAGGTTTAAAAATAAGCTCAACTGGACACCTTAATGATGCAGTGAATGAACTGAGAGAGAAAGCACGCAGGGCATTATATGCCATTAAAAAACAAATTCGAATTCAAATTTGTCTAAAACAAATTGAATGTGTCATTGAACCAGTTGCACTTTATGGCAGCGAGGTGTGGGGTCCACTTGCAAAACAAGATTTCACAAACACCCTATTGAAAGCCTGCATGCAGAGTTCTGTAAGATTGTCCTACATGTCCAGAGGAAAACTACAAACAATGCATGCAGGGCAGAATTAGGCCAATATCCACTAACAATAAAAAATAAAATAAAAAAAAGAGCAATTAAGTTTTGGAAACATCTAAAATACAGTGACCCCCTCTCATATCATTACCAAGCCCTGCAATGCCAAGAGCTGAGCAAAGAAAAGAGTCCCCTCATCCAGCTGGTCCTGGGGCTGAGTTCACAAACCTGTTCTACTAACACACTGAAGCCTCAGGACCAGAACATCCAATCAATCAGAATAAAACAAATTACAACACAATCAAAATAAAACTACATTGCTCATTGGGAAACACTAGCACAAGCACAAAGCAAAATGCAGTGCTTTCTGGCCCTATATCAACAGTACACCGTGGCAAACTATTTGACCATGGTTACTGATCAAAACCTTAGAAAAACCTTGACAAAGTACAGGCTCAGTGAGCACAGCCTTGCCATTGAGAAGGGTCGACACAGGAAAACCTGGCTCCCTGTAGAGGAAAGGCTGTGCAACCATTGCACCACAGCAGAACCTGAGACAAAATGTAAAAGATATAAAACAAATGTGAAACTCTTATTCAAGGTTTCAAAGACCTCTCTGATGAGAGTAGGCTACCCGTCCTGTTGGGGGAGGACGCAGATAGCTGTGGGTTGGCAGCGCACTACATTGCTGCCTGCCATAAGATGAGGGACAGTGTCTGACAGACCAATCAACCTGCACATGTCCTCTACTGTATGCTCAGTGTTATTGTTCAACGTGGTTATTTTGACCCTTGGTTATTGTTGACAATATTTGGCAATATGTACAGTACATTGTTACGTCATGCCAATAAAGAAAATTGAACTGAATTGAGAGAGAGAGAGAGAGAGAGAGAGACAGAGAGAGAGAGAGAGAGAGAGAGAGAGAGAGAGAGAGAGAGAGAGAGAGAGAGAGAGAGAGAGAGAGAGAGAGAGAGAGAGGTATTAGTACTGCCAGGGACATACACAGACAGACAGACAGACATGAGCCAGTAGTACATTGACACTACAGTAACAAACCTGCAGGGACACAGACAGACAGACAGACAGTATATCATCCCCACACCTAATCCCATTCTGTCAGTCTGTCAATCAAGCCCATAATAGAGTAATGTTGTGCTGCCAGACTTTACACAGTGGCTCAAGGCTCATACCCCACTCCTTTCCCTGCAGCATGTCTCATCAACGCTCCAGTGTCTCATACCCCACTCCTTTCCCTGCAACATGTCTCATCAACGCTCCATTGTCTCATACCCCACTCCTTTCCCTACAACATGTCTCATCAACGCTCCAGTGTCTCATACCTCACTCCTTTCCCTGCAACATGTCTCATCAACGCTCCAGTGTCTCATACCCCACTCCTTTCCCTGCAACATGTCTCATCAACGCTCCAGTGTCTCATACCCCACTCCTTTCCCTGCAACATGTCTCATCAACGCTCCAGTGTCTCATACCCCACTCCTTTCCCTGCAACATGTCTCATCAACGCTCCAGTTTCTCATACCCCACTCCTTTCCCTGCAACATGTCTCATCAACGCTCCAGTGTCTCATACCCCACTCCTTTCCCTGCAACATGTCTCATCAACGCTCCAGTGTCTCATACCCCACTCCTTTCCCTACAACATGTCTCATCAACGCTCCAGTGTCTCATACCCTCCTTTCCCTGCAACATGTCTCATCAACGCTCCAGTGTCTCATACCCCACTCCTTTCCCTGCAGCATGTCTCATCAACGCTCCAGTGTCTCATACCCCACTCCTTTCCCTGCAACATGTCTCATCAACGCTCCAGTGTCTCATACCCCACTCCTTTCCCTACAACATGTCTCATCAACGCTCCAGTGTCTCATACCTCACTCCTTTCCCTGCAACATGTCTCATCAACGCTCCAGTGTCTCATACCCCACTCCTTTCCCTGCAACATGTCTCATCAACGCTCCAGTGTCTCATACCTCACTCCTTTCCCTGCAACATGTCTCATCAACGCTCCAGTGTCTCATACCCCACTCCTTTCCCTGCAACATGTCTCATCAACGCTCCAGTGGCTCATACCCCACTCCTTTCCCTACAACATGTCTCATCAACGCTCCAGTGTCTCATACCTCACTCCTTTCCCTGCAACATGTCTCATCAACGCTCCAGTGTCTCATACCCCACTCCTTTCCCTGCAACATGTCTCATCAACGCTCCAGTGTCTCATACCCCACTCCTTTCCCTGCAGCATGTCTCATCAACGCTCCAGTGTCTCATACCCCACTCCTTTCCCTGCAACATGTCTCATCAACGCTCCAGTGTCTCATACCCCACTCCTTTCCCTGCAACATGTCTCATCAACGCTCCAGTGTCTCATACCTCACTCCTTTCCCTGCAACATGTCTCATCAACGCTCCAGTGTCTCATACCCCACTCCTTTCCCTGCAACATGTCTCATCAACGCTCCAGTGTCTCATACCCCACTCCTTTCCCTGCAACATGTCTCATCAACGCTCCAGTGTCTCATACCCCACTCCTTTCCCTGCAACATGTCTCATCAACGCTCCAGTGTCTCATACCCCACTCCTTTCCCTACAACATGTCTCATCAACGCTCCAGTGTCTCATACCCCACTCCTTTCCCTACAACATGTCTCATCAACGCTCCAGTGTCTCATACCCCACTCCTTTCCCTGCAACATGTCTCATCAACGCTCCAGTGTCTCATACCCCACTCCTTTGTCTGCAACATATCTCATCAACGCTCCAGTGTCTCATACCCCACTCCTTTCCCTGCAACATGTCTCATCAACGCTCCAGTGGCTCATACCCCACTCCTTTGCCAGCAACATGTCTCATCAACGCTCCAGTGTCTCATACCCCACTCCTTTGTCTGCAGCATGTCTCATCAACGCTCCAGTGTCTCATACCCCACTCCTTTCCCTGCAACATGTCTCATCAACGCTCCAGTGTCTCATACCCCACTCCTTTCCCTGCAACATGTCTCATCAACGCTCCAGTGTCTCATACCCACTCCTTTCCCTGCAACATGTCTCATCAACGCTCCAGTGTCTCATACCCCACTCCTTTCCCTACAACATGTCTCATCAACGCTCCAGTGTCTCATACCCCACTCCTTTCCCTGCAACATGTCTCATCAACGCTCCAGTGTCTCATACCCCACTCCTTTCCCTGCAACATGTCTCATCAACGCTCCAGTGTCTCTTACCCTACTCCTTTCCCTGCAACATGTCTCATCAACGCTCCAGTGTCTCATACCCCACTCCTTTCCCTGCAACATGTCTCATCAACGCTCCAGTGTCTCTTACCCACACTCCTTTCCCTGCAACATGTCTCATCAACGCTCCAGTGTCTCATACCCCACTCCTTTGTCTGCAGCATGTCTCATCAACGCTCCAGTGTCTCATACCCCACTCCTTTCCCTACAACATGTCTCATCAACGCTCCAGTGTCTCATACCCCACTCCTTTCCCTGCAACATGTCTCATCAACGCTCCAGTGTCTCATACCCCACTCCTTTCCCTGCAGCATGTCTCATCAACGCTCCAGTGTCTCATACCCCACTCCTTTCCCTGCAACATGTCTCATCAACGCTCCAGTGTCTCATACCCCACTCCTTTGTCTGCAGCATGTCTCATCAACGCTCCAGTGGCTCATACCCCACTCCTTTCCCTACAACATGTCTCATCAACGCTCCAGTGTCTCATACCCCACTCCTTTCCCTGCAACATGTCTCATCAACGCTCCAGTGTCTCATACCCCACTCCTTTCCCTGCAACATGTCTCATCAACGCTCCAGTGTCTCATACCCCACTCCTTTCCCTGCAACATGTCTCATCAACGCTCCAGTGTCTCATACCCCACTCCTTTCCCTGCAACATGTCTCATCAACGCTCCAGTGTCTCATACCCCACTCCTTTCCCTGCAACATGTCTCATCAACGCTCCAGTGGCTCATACCCCACTCCTTTGCCAGCAACATGTCTCATCAACGCTCCAGTGTCTCATACCCCACTCCTTTGTCTGCAGCATGTCTCATCAACGCTCCAGTGTCTCATACCCCACTCCTTTCCCTACAACATGTCTCATCAACGCTCCAGTGTCTCATACCCCACTCCTTTCCCTGCAACATGTCTCATCAACGCTCCAGTGTCTCATACCCCACTCATTTCCCTGCAACATGTCTCATCAACGCTCCAGTGTCTCATACCCCACTCCTTTCCCTGCAACATGTCTCATCAATGCTCCAGTGTCTCTTACCCCACTCCTTTCCCTGCAACATGTCTCATCAACGCTCCAGTGTCTCATACCTCACTCCTTTCCCTGCAACATGTCTCATCAACGCTCCAGTGTCTCATACCCCACTCCTTTCCCTGCAACATGTCTCATCAACGCTCCAGTGTCTCATACCTCACTCCTTTCCCTGCAACATGTCTCATCAACGCTCCAGTGTCTCATACCCCACTCCTTTCCCTGCAACATGTCTCATCAACGCTCCAGTGTCTCATACCCCACTCCTTTCCCTGCAACATGTCTCATCAACGCTCCAGTGTCTCATACCCCACTCCTTTCCCTGCAACATGTCTCATCAACGCTCCAGTGTCTCATACCCCACTCCTTTCCCTACAACATGTCTCATCAACGCTCCAGTGTCTCATACCCCACTCCTTTCCCTACAACATGTCTCATCAACGCTCCAGTGTCTCATACCCCACTCCTTTCCCTGCAACATGTCTCATCAACGCTCCAGTGTCTCATACCCCACTCCTTTGTCTGCAACATATCTCATCAACGCTCCAGTGTCTCATACCCCACTCCTTTCCCTGCAACATGTCTCATCAACGCTCCAGTGGCTCATACCCACTCCTTTGCCAGCAACATGTCTCATCAACGCTCCAGTGTCTCATACCCCACTCCTTTGTCTGCAGCATGTCTCATCAACGCTCCAGTGTCTCATACCCCACTCCTTTCCCTGCAACATGTCTCATCAACGCTCCAGTGTCTCATACCCCACTCCTTTCCCTGCAACATGTCTCATCAACGCTCCAGTGTCTCATACCCCACTCCTTTCCCTGCAACATGTCTCATCAACGCTCCAGTGTCTCATACCCCACTCCTTTCCCTACAACATGTCTCATCAACGCTCCAGTGTCTCATACCCCACTCCTTTCCCTGCAACATGTCTCATCAACGCTCCAGTGTCTCATACCCCACTCCTTTCCCTGCAACATGTCTCATCAACGCTCCAGTGTCTCTTACCCTACTCCTTTCCCTGCAACATGTCTCATCAACGCTCCAGTGTCTCATACCCCACTCCTTTCCCTGCAACATGTCTCATCAACGCTCCAGTGTCTCTTACCCCACTCCTTTCCCTGCAACATGTCTCATCAACGCTCCAGTGTCTCATACCCCACTCCTTTGTCTGCAGCATGTCTCATCAACGCTCCAGTGTCTCATACCCCACTCCTTTCCCTACAACATGTCTCATCAACGCTCCAGTGTCTCATACCCCACTCCTTTCCCTGCAACATGTCTCATCAACGCTCCAGTGTCTCATACCCCACTCCTTTCCCTGCAGCATGTCTCATCAACGCTCCAGTGTCTCATACCCCACTCCTTTCCCTGCAACATGTCTCATCAACGCTCCAGTGTCTCATACCCCACTCCTTTGTCTGCAGCATGTCTCATCAACGCCCAGTGGCTCATACCCCACTCCTTTCCCTACAACATGTCTCATCAACGCTCCAGTGTCTCATACCCCACTCCTTTCCCTGCAACATGTCTCATCAACGCTCCAGTGTCTCATACCCCACTCCTTTCCCTGCAACATGTCTCATCAACGCTCCAGTGTCTCATACCCCACTCCTTTCCCTGCAACATGTCTCATCAACGCTCCAGTGTCTCATACCCCACTCCTTTCCCTGCAACATGTCTCATCAACGCTCCAGTGTCTCATACCCCACTCCTTTCCCTGCAACATGTCTCATCAACGCTCCAGTGGCTCATACCCCACTCCTTTGCCAGCAACATGTCTCATCAACGCTCCAGTGTCTCATACCCCACTCCTTTGTCTGCAGCATGTCTCATCAACGCTCCAGTGTCTCATACCCCACTCCTTTCCCTACAACATGTCTCATCAACGCTCCAGTGTCTCATACCCACTCCTTTCCCTGCAACATGTCTCATCAACGCTCCAGTGTCTCATACCCCACTCATTTCCCTGCAACATGTCTCATCAACGCTCCAGTGTCTCATACCCCACTCCTTTCCCTGCAACATGTCTCATCAATGCTCCAGTGTCTCTTACCCCACTCCTTTCCCTGCAACATGTCTCATCAACGCTCCAGTGTCTCATACCCCACTCCTTTCCCTGCAACATGTCTCATCAACGCTCCAGTGTCTCTTACCCCACTCCTTTCCCTGCAACATGTCTCATCAACGCTCCAGTGTCTCATACCCCACTCCTTTCCCTGCAACATGTCTCATCAACGCTCCAGTGTCTCATACCCCACTCCTTTCCCTGCAACATGTCTCATCAACGCTCCAGTGTCTCATACCCCACTCCTTTCCCTGCAACATGTCTCATCAACGCTCCAGTGTCTCATACCCCACTCCTTTCCCTGCAGCATGTCTCATCAACGCTCCAGTGTCTCATACCCCACTCCTTTCCCTGCAACATGTCTCATCAACGCTCCAGTGTCTCATACCCCACTCCTTTCCTGCAGCATGTCTCATCAACGCTCCAGTGTCTCATACCCCACTCCTTTCCCTGCAGCATGTCTCATCAACGCTCCAGTGTCTCATACCCCACTCCTTTCCCTGCAACATGTCTCATCAACGCTCCAGTGGCTCATACCCCACTCCTTTGCCAGCAACATGTCTCATCAACGCTCCAGTGTCTCATACCCCACTCCTTTGTCTGCAGCATGTCTCATCAACGCTCCAGTGTCTCATACCCCACTCCTTTCCCTGCAACATGTCTCATCAACGCTCCAGTGTCTCATACCCCACTCCTTTCCCTGCAACATGTCTCATCAACGCTCCAGTGTCTCATACCCCACTCCTTTCCCTGCAACATGTCTCATCAACGCTCCAGTGTCTCATACCCCACTCCTTTCCCTGCAACATGTCTCATCAACGCTCCAGTGTCTCATACCCCACTCCTTTCCCTGCAACATGTCTCATCAACGCTCCAGTGTCTCATACCCCACTCCTTTCCCTGCAACATGTCTCATCAACGCTCCAGTGTCTCATACCCCACTCCTTTCCCTACAACATGTCTCATCAACGCTCCAGTGTCTCATACCCCACTCCTTTGTCTGCAACATATCTCATCAACGCTCCAGTGTCTCATACCCCACTCCTTTCCCTACAACATGTCTCATCAACGCTCCAGTGTCTCATACCCCACTCCTTTCCCTGCAACATGTCTCATCAACGCTCCAGTGGCTCATACCCCACTCCTTTCCCTGCAACATGTCTCATCAACGCTCCAGTGTCTCATACCCCACTCCTTTCCCTGCAACATGTCTCATCAACGCTCCAGTGTCTCATACCCCACTCCTTTCCCTGCAACATGTCTCATCAACGCTCCAGTGTCTCATACCCCACTCCTTTCCCTGCAACATGTCTCATCAACGCTCCAGTGTCTCATACCCCACTCCTTTCCCTGCAACATGTCTCATCAACGCTCCAGTGTCTCATACCCCACTCCTTTCCCTACAACATGTCTCATCAACGCTCCAGTGTCTCATACCCCACTCCTTTGCCAGAAACATCAAAACATTGCCAGTGTATCAGCTTTAGGCTACAGGCTACATACAGCATGTATAGGTGCTTTTAGTAACGTGGGTGTATTGACATAGACTAGCGTTGCTTTCGATTGTATTGGGTTGCACAGAGAAGATAAATACAATTCCTTTTAAACTTACTGCGCCTCTGGCGATGGGCAGAGTGGTTGGGCATTATGACGGGGGTATTTCAGACTAAATATCTAAAGGATGGTATTATTAAAGACTTTCCAAACGTAGGTCTGTTATAGACCGACATCCTATCTGCTTACCTCATGTCAAAATAAAAGCACATATTGCACACATGCAGGACTTTTATTTTGACATGATGGAAGCAGAAAGGAAGACTCACGTTTGGAAAGGTTATTTAATAATACCGTCCTTTAGATATTTAGTCTCAAATTCCTATATTGACCAACCACTCTGCCCACCGCCAGAGGCACAGGAAGTTGAAATGGAGTTGTATTCAACTTCTGGCTTCCACGGACTGTTTTTTGTGCAACCCAATCTAATTGAAAACATTGCTAGTGTATGTCAATAGACCCTCGTTGCTAGAAGCAGCTACAGTATATGTGTGATGCATCTCAGGCCTCCACTGTCCTGGGTTTATACTACAGCCCCACAGTATATTTGTGATGTCTCTAGGGCCTCCACTGTCCTGGGTTTATACTACAGCCCTACAGTATATGTGTGATGTCTCTCTGGCCTCCACTGTCCTGGGTTTATACTACAGCCCTACAGTATATGTGTGATGTCTCTAGGGCCTCCACTGTCCTGGGTTTATACTACAGCCCTACAGTATATGTGTGATGTCTCTAGGACCTCCACTGTCCTGGGTTTATACTACAGCCCTACAGTATATGTGTGATGTCTCTAGGGCCTCCACTGTCCTGGGTTTATACTACAGCCCTACAGTATATTTGTGATATCTCTAGGGCCTCCACTGTCCTGGGTTTATACTACAGCCCTACAGTATATGTGTGATGTCTCTAGGGCCTCCACTGTCCTGGGTTCATACTACAGCCCTACAGTATATGTGTGATGTCTCTAGGGCCTCCACTGTCCTGGGTTTATACTACAGCCCTACAGTATATGTGTGATGTCTCTAGGGCCTCCACTGTCCTGGGTTTATACTACAGCCCTACAGTATATGTGTGATGTCTCTAGGGCCTCCACTGTCCTGGGTTCATACTACAGCCCTACAGTATATTTGTGATATCTCTAGGGCCTCCACTGTCCTGGGTTTATACTACAGCCCTACAGTATATGTGTGATGTCTCTAGGGCCTCCACTGTCCTGGGTTCATACTACAGCCCTACAGTATATGTGTGATGTCTCTAGGGCCTCCACTGTCCTGGGTTTATACTACAGCCCTACAGTATATGTGTGATGTCTCTAGGGCCTCCACTGTCCTGGGTTTGTACTACAGCCCTACAGTATATGTGTGATGTCTCTAGGGCCTCCACTGTCCTGGGTTCATACTACAGCCCTACAGTATATGTGTGATGTCTCCAGGGCCTCCACTGTCCTGGGTTTATACTACAGCCCTACAGTATATGTGATGTCTCTAGGGCCTCCACTGTCCTGGGTTTATACTACAGCCCTAATTACAGTGGAGTAAAGCAGCTTAGACTAGCGGCATGTGTTGCTGTGATGTGCTGTCTGTGCACCTCCCTGTGGATTAGTATCCTTCGAAACGCTACCCGCTACAAACGGTATGTCCTTGTACCAGGGCTCAGGCATCACAGTTATCCGTCAACCAGGTCACAGCCCAGTCACAGCTGGAGGGGCTGGAGGAGGGGCTGGGGGAGGGGCTGGAGGAGGGGGCTGGAGGAGGGGCTGGGGGTGGGGCTGGAAGAGGGGCTGGAGGAGGGGCTGGGGGTGGGGCTGGAGGAGGGGCTGGGGGTCGGGCTGGAGGAGGGGCTGGAGGAGGGACTGGGGGAGGGGCTGGAGGAGGGGCTGGAGGAGGGTCTGGAGAAGGGACTGGGGGTGGGGCTGGAGGAGGGGCTGGAGAAGGGACTGGGGGTGGGGCTGGAGGAGGGTCTGGAGAAGGGACTGGGGGTGGGGCTGGAGGAGGGGCTGGAGAAGGGACTGGGGGTGGGGCTGGAGGAGGGTCTGGAGAAGGGACTGGGGGTGGGGCTGGAGGAGGGGCTGGAGGAGGGTCTGGGGCTGGATAACACAATGAATGGATCTGTTCTGGTGTCAGGGACTTGTTAACTCAGTTGGAGGGTCTGGGGCTGGATAACACGTGCAGACGCTATAACACGTTCTGGGTGGTTACAGTGTAACTGATAACTGCAGACGCTATAACACGTTCTGGGTGGTTACAGTATAACTGATAACTGCAGACGCTATAACACGTTCTGGGTGGTTACAGTATAACTGATAACTGTAGACGCTATAACACGTTCTGGGTGGTTACAGTATAACTGATAACTGCAGACGCTATAACACGTTCTGGGTGGTTACAGTATAACTGATAACTGTAGACGCTATAACACGTTCTGGGTGGTTACAGTATAACTGATAACTGTAGACGCTATAACACGTTCTGGGTGGTTACAGTATAACTGATAACTGTAGACTAACGTCAAGCAGACAATGTGGAATGCCAGTCCTCAGTGTGCTCTGTTACAACAGGATGTAGCTTCAGTGCTTTGGCAGGCCGGTGGTATGAGAGGGAGCTATAGCTGGAGCCCCAAGGACAAGCTATTAAACACAGCTCTGTCTCTTGAGTCAAAGCTCATTCAGCTGCAGATCAAGACACCCTGAGACTTTGATCATTTTAGAGCCAGGTAGGCCTACTTCTCCTTCGTGCAAGCAGATATTGTCTTCATTTTAGTCAGGCCTTAGGCATCTTCATGGGTGTCAGAGACAGAAGGACCCCATGGTGTTTGACTGACAGCTACATGCTCAACACTACAGGTCAGACTCTCTGATTGGCCGGACACAGGCCTTCTTGTTAACAGAAGCCAGGTGAGTTGACTTCCAGGTGGACCATCAGTCTGTCTCGCTGTCGCTGCTCACTCCAGCAGGATGCTGTAATATTTATGTTGTGATGCTGTGATGATGCTGTGATATTTCTGTTGTGATGCTGTGATGCTGTTGTGGTGCTGTTTTGATGCTGTGATGATGCTGTAATATTTATGTTGTGATGTTGTTGTGATGCTGTTGTGATGCTGTTGTGATGCTGATGTGATGCTGTTGTGATGCTGTTGTGATGTTGTAATATTTCTGTTGTGATGCTGTGATGCTGTTGTGATGCTGTTGTGATGCTGTTGTGATGCTGTAATATTTCTGTTGTGATGCTGTTGTGATGCTGTGATGCTGTTGTGATGCTGTTGTGATGCTGTTGTGATGCTGTAATATTTATGTTGTGATTCTGTGATGCGGTTGTGATGCTGTTGTGATGCTGTTGTGATGCTGTAATATTTCTGTTGTGATGTTGTGATGTTGTGAAGCTGTTGTGATGTTGTTGTGATGCTGTGATGCTGTTGTGATGCTGTGATGCTGTTGTAATGCTGTTGTGATGCTATGATACTGGCAGTAAATAGCTGCAACATCATCCAGTGATACACTTTATATAATGTTTCCATATCCTACATTACTCATCTCATATGTATATACTGTACTCCATACCATCTACTGCATCTTGCCTACGCCGGTCAGCCATCACTCATCCATATATTTATATGTACATACTCGTATTCATTCCTTTACTCTTGTGTGTATAAGGTAGTTGTGAATTTGTTAGATTACTTGTTAGATACTACTGCATGGTCGGAACTAGAAGCACAAGCATTTCGCTACACTTGCATTAACATCTGCTAACCATGTGTATGTGACCAATAACATTTGATTTGATATAGTTTCTATAAGGTGGAAACAGGCAGGAGTCAGTGCAATACAGTCTATCTACTAGTATGTAGAGACTATCTGAAGCAGTTTAGAAGAACCATTCTCAGAAAGTGTTCCATAACAACAGGTTTTATTGAACAGCCCCCAAAGCTACCGAACGTTGACCTGTGACTTACCCAGCATGCCCTTGTTGGCGTTGGATAAGCACATGTCCTTCTCGGCGCTAGGCAACACGAAGCCCACCACAAATCCGTCCACGCCGTCCGCCATCAGCGCCATGCCCAGCACGGTAAACAGGGTCCACTGGAAGCGGCCGTGCCCACAGTCCTCCATGATGTTCTCATACTGTTCGGCCAGGTCCTCCTCCTCCGGCATCGCCGCTGCCAGCCTGGCCTTCTTCCTGGCCTCGGCCCTGGCCGCCCGCTGGGCCGCCTTGATCTCGTCAGGGTGGGGGATCCCCTGGTACTCTCCTTCGTACATCGCCTCGGCATCCTCGTCATGACCCTCCGTAGCGTCACTCCTAGCGTCCTCGTCCCCCCCTCCCTCCTGCTGGGGGAAGTCGGCCTGGTAGGGGTACTCCTGGCCGCCTCCCTCCCCATAGGTGGGGATCTCAGTGCCCTGCTGGTTCACGTTGTTCTGCCATGGGTCGTCCATGGTCGCTGCTGGAGAGGGACTACGTTAGCACCTCTGGAGTGGTTGTCTGCTGGAGATACTGAGGAGGCTATATTGGCATAATCCTTGACAGGGACTCTGTCTTGCTCCAGACAACTGAAACTGATAAGTTGTTATTAATGGACTTGGCTGGTGGTTCCTCTGCAGAATGGTCCTGATGCAGTGTTAGATAAGGCCTCGGTAGCTGTGGTGGCAGGACTCTATGTCTGGTGACAGGGCTCTCTCTCCTGGTAAACAGATGTGCAAGGCCTCGTGCTGGACCTGGAAGAGAGAGAACATCGTATTTATAATTCATGACAAGGCAAACATCGAATCTCATCAATTATGCCTCAGCGTAACTAGAGAAATGTAGTGGAACACTTTTCATGCAAACTGTACATCATACACCAGACAGACCTGTCCAACCTGTACATCATACACCAGACAGACCTGTCCAGACTGTACATCATACACCAGACAGACCTGTCCAACCTGTACATCATACACCAGACAGACCTGTCCAAACTGTGCATCATACACCAGACAGACCTGTCCAACCTGTACATCATACACCAGACAGACCTGTCCAAACTGTGCATCATACACCAGACAGACCTGTCCAACCTGTACATCATACACCAGACAAACCTGTGCAGACTGTAATCATACACCAGACAGACCTGTCCAAACTGTACATCATACATCAGACAGACCTGTCCAAACTGTACATCATACATCAGACAGACCTGTCCAAACTGTACATCATACACCAGACAGACCTGTCCAACCTGTACATCATACACCAGACAGACCTGTCCTAACTGTACATCATACACCAGACAGACCTGTCCAAACTGTACATCATACACCAGACAGACCTGTCCAACCTGTACATCATACACCAGACAGACCTGTCCAACCTGTACATCATACACCAGACAGACCTGTCCTAACTGTACATCATACACCAGACAGACCTGTCCAACCTGTACATCATACACCAGACAGACCTGTCCAACCTGTACATCATACACCAGACAGACCTGTCCAACCTGTACATCATACACCAGACAGACCTGTCCAACCTGTACATCATACACCAGACAGACCTGTCCAACCTGTACATCATACACCAGACAGACCTGTCCTAACTGTACATCATACACCAGACAGACCTGTCCAAACTGTACATCATACACCAGACAGACCTGTCCAGACTGTACATCATACACCAGACAGACCTGTGCAGACTGTACATCATACACCAGACAGACCTGTCCAACCTGTACATCATACACCAGACAGACCTGTCCAACCTGTACATCATACACCAGACAGACCTGTCCAACCTGTACATCATACACCAGACAGACCTGTCCAACCTGTACATCATACACCAGACAGACCTGTCCAACCTGTACATCATACACCAGACCGACCTGTCCAAACTGTGCATCATACACCAGACAGACCTGTCCAACCTTTACATCATACACCAGACAGACCTGTCCAAACTGTGCATCATACACCAGACAGACCTGTCCTACCTGTACATCATACACCAGACAGACCTGTCCAACCTGTACATCATACACCAGACAGACCTGTCCTACCTGTCCATCATACACCAGACAGACCTGTCCAACCTGTACATCATACACCAGACAGACCTGTCCAAACTGTGCATCATACACCAGACAGACCTGTCCAACCTGTACATCATACACCAGACAGACCTGTCCTACCTGTACATCATACACCAGACAGACCTGTCCAACCTGTACATCATACACCAGACAGACCTGTCCTACCTGTCCATCATACACCAGACAGACCTGTCCAACCTGTACATCATACACCAGACAGACCTGTCCAAACTGTACATCATACACCAGACAGACCTGTCCAACCTCTGTCGGCGCTTAATTCCGGCGCCGACAGAGATGGCAGCCTCGCTTCACGTTCTCAGGAAACCATGCAGTATTTTGTTTTTTTATGTTTTACTTCTTACATTGTTACCCCGGAAAATATTAAGTTTTATTACATACAACCGGGAGGAACTATTGGATATAAGAGCAACGTCAACTTACCAACATTACGACCAGGAATACGACTTTCCCAAAGAGGATTCTCCTTTCGTTAACCCAAACACAACAACGGACTGGATAGCACGTGGCTACTCAAAACAACGGCGGCGCCGGAGAAGAGGGAAACGCGCCGGTCTTTTGGTCAAGTTACGTCGACGGGCGCATCGTGCACCTCTCCCGAGTATTTTAATCGCCAATGTACAGTCTCTTGACAACAAAGTAGACGAAATCAGATCAAGGGTTGCCTTTCAGAGAGACATCCGAGACTGCAACGTTCTTTGCTTCACGGAAACATGGCTCACTCAGGACACGTTATCAGAGTCGGTACAGCCACCTGGTTTCTCCACGCATCGCGCCGACAGAAACAAACATCTATCTGGTAAGAAGAAGGGCGGGGGTGTGTGTCTTATGATTAACGAGACGTGGTGTGATCATAACAACATACAGGAACTCAAGTCCTTTTGTTCACCTGACATAGAATTCATTACAATCAAATGCAGACCGCATTATCTACCAAGAGAATTCTCCTCGATTATAATCACAGCTGTATATATCCCCCCTCAAGCTGATACATCGACGGCACTGAAAGAAATTCATCGGACTCTATGTAAACTGGAAACCACATATCCTGAGGCTGCATTTATTGTGGCTGGGGATTTTAATAAGGCTAATTTAAGAACAAGGCTCCCGAAATTTTACCAGCATATCGAATGTGCCACCCGGGCTGGTAAAACCCTGGACCACTGTTATTCCAACTTCCGTGATGCATACAAGGCTATTCTCCGCCCTCCTTTCGGCAAGTCTGACCATGACTCCATTTTGTTGCTCCCAGCCTACAAACAGAAACTAAAACAGGAAACGCCCGTTCTCAGGTCTGTTCAACGCTGGTCCGACCAATCTGATTCCATGCTGCAAGATTGCTTCGAGCACGTGGACTGGGATATGTTCCGGATAGCATCTGACAACAACATTGATGTATACGCAAATATCAAAACCTTCCCCAACCAGAAACCGTGGATTGATGGCAGCATTCGCGCAAAACTGAAAGCTCGAACCACTGCTTTTAACCAGGTAAAGGCTACCGGAAACATTACTGAATACAAACAGTGCAGCTACTCCCTCCGCAAGGCAATCAAACAAGCTAAGCGTCAATATAGAGACAAAGTAGAGTCACAATTCAATGGCTCAGACACAAGAGGAATGTGGCAGGGTCTACAGTCAATCACGGACTACAAAAGAAAACCAGCCCCGTCGCGGACCATGACGTCCTGCTCCCAGACAAACTAAACAACTTCTTTGCTCGCTTTGAGGACAATACAGTGTCACCGACACGGCCCGCTACCAAAACCTGCGGGCTCACCTTCACCGCAGCCAATGTGAGAAAAACATTTAAATGTGTTAACCCTCGCAAGGCTGCCGGCCCAGATGGCATCCCTGGCCGTGTCCTCAGAGCATGCGCAGACCAGCTGGCTGGTGTGTTTACGGACATATTCAATCAGTCCCTATCCCAGTCTGCTGTTCCCACATGCTTCAAGAGGGCCACCATTGTTCCTGTTCCCAAGAAAGCTAAGGTGACTGAGCTAAATGACTATCGCCCGTAGCACTCACTTCCATCATCATGAAGTGCTTTGAGAGATTAGTCAAGGATCATATCACCTCCATCCTGCCAGACACCCTGGACCCACTCCAATTTGCTTACCGTCCCAATAGGTCCACAGACGACGCAATCGCAATCACACTGCATACTGCCCTAACCCATCTGGACAAGAGGAATACTTATGTAAGAATGCTGTTCATTGACTACAGCTCAGCATTTAACACCATAGTTCCCTCCAAGCTCGTCATTAAGCTCGAGACCCTGGGTCTCGACCCAGCCCTGTGCAACTGGGTCCTGGACTTCCTGACGGGCCGGTCCCAGGTGGTGAGGGTAGGAAACAACATCTCCACCCCGCTGATCCTCAACACTGGGGCCCCACAAGGGTGCGTTCTCAGCCCTCTCCTGTACTCCCTGTTTACCCATGACTGCGTGGCCAAGCACGCATCCAACTCAATCATCAAGTTTGCTGACGACACTACAGTGGTAGGCTTGATTACCAACAACGACGAGACGGCCTACAGAGAGGAGGTGAGGGCCCTTGGAGTGTGGTGTCAGGAAAATAACCTCTCACTCAATGTCAACAAAACAAAGGAGATGATCGTGGACTTCAGGAAACAGGAGAGGGAGCACCCCCCTATCCACATCGAGGGGACAGTAGTGGAGAAGGTGGAAAGTTTTAAGTTCCTCGGCGTACACATCACGGACAAACTGAATTGGTCCACCCACACAGACAGCGTGGTGAAGAAGGCGCAACAGCGCCTCTTCAACCTCAGGAGGCTGAAGAAATTTGGCTTGTCACCAAAATCACTCACAAACTTTTACAGATGCACAATCGAGAGCATCCTGTCGGGCTGTATCACCGCCTGGTACGGCAACTGCTCCGCCCACAACCGTAAGGCTCTCCAGAGGGTAGTGAGGACTGCACAACGCATCACCGGGGGTAAACTACCTGCCCTCCAGGACACTTACACCACCCGATGTCACAGAAAGGCCAAAAAGATCATCAAGGACAACAACCACCCAAGCCACTGCCTGTTCACCCCGCTATCATCCAGAAGGCGAGGTCAGTACAGGTGCATCAAAGCTGGGACCGAGAGACTGAAAAACAGCTTCTACCTCAAGGCCATCAGACTGTTAAACAGCCATCACTAACATTGAGTGGCTGCTGCCAACATACTGACTTAAATCTCTAGCCACTTTATACATAGGAATTGGATGTAACAATGTATCACTAGCCACTTTAAACAATTTTGTATATAATGTTTACGTATCCGACATACTCATATCAAATGTAGACACTGTACTCTAAACCATCTACTGTATCTTGCCTATGCCGTTCGGTCATCGACCCAAATTTCTAGCCACTTTAATAATTATAATTGGATGAAATAATGTATCACTAGCCACTTTAAACAATGCCATTTATATAATGTTTACATATCCTACATTACTCATCTCATATGTGTGTGTGTGTGTATGTATATATATATATATATATATATATATATATATGTATATATGTGTGTATATACTGTACTCCATACCATCTACTGCATCTTGCCTATGCCGGTCAGCCATCGCTCATCCATATATTTATATGTACATACTCGTATTCATTCCTTTACTCTTGTGTGTATAAGGTAGTTGTTGTGAATTTGTTAGATTACTTGTTAGATACTACTGCATGGTCGGAACTAGAAGCACAAGCATTTCGCTACACTCGCATTAACATCTGCTAACCATGTGTATGTGACAAATAAAATTTGATTTGATTTGAACCTGTACATCATACACCAGACAGACCTGTCCAACCTGTACATCATACACCAGACAGACCTGTCCAACCTGTACATCATACAACAGACAGACCTGTCCAGACTGTACATCATACACCAGACAGACCTGTCCAACCTGTACATCATACACCAGACAGACCTGTCCAACCTGTACATCATACACCAGACAGACCTGTCCAACCTGTACATCATACACCAGACAGACCTGTCCAACCTGTACATCATACACCAGACAGACCTGTCCAGACTGTACATCATACACCAGACAGACCTGTCCAACCTGTACATCATACACCAGACAGACCTGTCCAACCTGTACATCATACACCAGACAGACCTGTCCAACCTGTACATCATACACCAGACAGACCTGTCCAACCTGTACATCATACACCAGACAGACCTGTCCAACCTGTACATCATACACCGGACAGACCTGTCCAACCTGTACATCATACACCAGACAGACCTGTGCAGAAGGGGAGACCGGGGTTGGTTGGTATTTCTCAGCAGCATTATACATTGTCAATAATAAGAGGAAGCCCAAGGTTTTGGGTTGGAATGGGGAACCTTGTTATCCTCATATCTTATTCCAACATGGCATTATAAGCTCCATAGCGGAGTTGGTTGTCACACTGTATGGGATGGTTGTCACAGTGTTTACCATTCGTTTTCCAGCACTAATCAAACCAAGCTTTAGTAAAGGTAAAGCTTTTATTTGATTGAACAGTATTTGGGAGGTAGGCAGTAAATAGGCTATAGTAGCAAGGTAAATTACAATTTAGCAGATGATGATGTGCAAGTAGAGATACTGGTGTGCAAAAGAGCAGAAAAGTAAATAAAAACAGTATGGGGATGAGGTAGTTAGATTGGATGGGCTATTTACAGATGGACTATGTACAGCTGCAGCGATCGGTTAGCTGCTCTGACAGCTGGTGTTTAAAGTTAGAGAGATATAAGTCTCCAGCTTCAGCGATTTTTGCAATTCGTTCCAGTCACTGGCAGCAGAGAACTGGAAGGAAAGGCGGCCAAAGGAGGTGTTGGCTTTGGGGATGACCAGTGAGATATACCTGCTGGAGCGCGTGCTACGGGTGGGTGTTGCTATGGTGACCAGTGAGCTGAGATAAGGCGGCGCTTTACCTAGCAGGGACTTGTAGATGACCCGGAGCAAGTGGGACTGGCGACGAGTATGTAGCGAGGGCCAGCCGACTAGAGCATACAGGTCACAGTGGTGGGTGGTATAAGGGGCTTTGGTGACAAAGCGGATGGCACTGTGATAGACTGCATCCAGTTTGCTGAGTAGAGTATTGGAAGCTATTTTGTAGATGACATCGCCAAAGTCGAGGATCGGTAGGATGGTCAGTTTTACTAGTGCAAGTTTGGCAGCATGAGTGAAGGAGGCTTTGTTGCGAAATAGAAAGCCGATTCCAGATTTGATTTTGGATTGGAGATGTTTAAAATTAGTCTGGAAGGAGAGTTTACTGTCTAGCCAGACACCTAGATATTTGTAGTTTTCCACATATTCTAGGTCAGAACCGTCCACGGTAGTGATGCTAGTCGGGCAGGCGGGTGTGGGCAACGAATGATTGAAAAGCATGCATTTGGTTTTACTAGCGTTTATAGGGCAGTTGGAGGCCACGGAAGGAGTGTTGTATGGCATTGAAGCTCGTTTGGAGGTTAGTTAACACAGTGTCCAAAGAAGGGCCAGAAGTATTCAGAATGGTGTCATCTGCGTAGCGGTGGATCAGGGAATTACCCGCAGCAAGAGTGACATCATTGATGTCTACAGAGAAAAGAGTCGGCCCAAGAATTGAACACCCCCATAGAGACTGCCAGAGAACAGTTCAGTAGAGAACAGTACAGTTCAGAATAGTACAGTAGAGAACAGTACAGTTCAGTACAGTAGAGAACAGTAGAGTACAGTTCAGTACAGTTCAGTACAGTAGAGAACAGTAGAGAACAGTTTAGTACAGTAGAGAACAGTACAGTTCAGTACAGTAGAGAACAGTAGAGAACAGTAGAAACAGTTTAGTATAGTAGAGAATAGTAGAGTACAGTTCAGTACAGTTCAGTACAGTAGAGAACAGTAGAGAACAGTAGAGAACAGTACAGTAGAGAACAGTTCAGTACAGCAGAGAATAGCAGAGAACAATTTAATACAGTAGAGAGCAGAACAATAGTGTAGTACAGTACAGTGCAGTACAGTACACTAGAGAACAGTACAGTGCAGTACAGTACACTAGAGAACAGTACAGTTCAGTACAGTGCAGTAGAGTAGAGTAAAGTTTAGTACAGTAGAAAACAGTACAGTTCAGTACAGTACAGTAGAGTAAAGTTTAGCACTATAGAGAACAGTACAGCACAGTACAGTAGATTAAAGATTAGTACAGTAGAGACCAGTACAGTTCAGTACAGTACAGTAGAGTAATGTTTAGTACAGTAGAGAACAGCAGAGAATAGCAGAGAACAGTTCAGTATAGTAGAGAACAGTACAATACAGTGTAGTACAGTACAGTACACTAGAGAACAGTACAGTTCAGTACAGTAGAGAATAGTAGAGAACAGTACAGTAGAGAACATTACAGTAGAGAACAGTACAAATCAGCACAGTACAGTAGAGAACAGTACAGTACAGTAGAGAACATTACAGTAGAGAACAGCACAGTACAGTAGAGAACAGTACAGTACAGTAGAGAACATTACAGTAGAGAACAGTACAGTACAGTAGAGAACAGTACAGTAGAGAACAGTACAGTAGAGAACAGTACAGTACAGTAGAGTACAGTAGAGAACAGTACAGTACAGTACAGTACAGTAGAGAACAGTACAGTAGAGAACAGTACAATTCAGCACAGTACAGTAGAGAACAGTACAGTACAGTAGAGAACAGTACAGTAGAGAACAGTACAGTAGAGAACAGTACAGTACAATATAGTACAGTACAGTACAGTACAGTAGAGAACAGTACAGTACATTAGAGAAAGGTACAGTACAGTATAGAATAGTACAGTATAGTACAGTACAGTAGAGAACAATACAGTACAATATAGAATAGTACAGTACAGTACAGTACAGTAGAGAACAGCACAGTATAGTACTGTACAGTACATTAGAGAACAGTACAGTACAGTATAGAATAGTACAGTAGAGTACAGTAGAGAACAGTACAGTACATTAGAGAACAGTAGAGTTCAGTACAGTACAGTAGAGAACAGTTCAGTACAGTAGAGAACAGTTCAGTAGAGAACAGTACAGTAGAGAACAGTACAGTACAATATAGTACAGTACAGTAGAGAACAGTACAGTACATTAGAGAAAGGTACAGTACAGTATAGAATAGTACAGTATAGTACAGTACAGTAGAGAACAATACAGTACAATATAGAATAGTACAGTACAGTACAGTACAGTAGAGAACAGCACAGTATAGTACTGTACAGTACATTAGAGAACAGTACAGTACAGTATAGAATAGTACAGTAGAGTACAGTAGAGAACAGTACAGTACATTAGAGAACAGTAGAGTTCAGTACAGTACAGTAGAGAACAGTTCAGTACAGTAGAGAACAGTTCAGTACAGTAGAGAACCATAGAGAACAGTTCAGTACAGTAGATAACAGTAGAGAACAGTTCAGTACAGTAGATAACAGTAGAGAACAGAAGAGAACAGTTCAGTACAGTAGATGACAGTAGAGAACAGTTCAGTACAGTAGATAACAGTAGAGAACCGTTCAGTACAGTAGATAACAGTAGAGAACAGTTCAGTACAGTAGATACAGTAGAGAACAGTTCAGTACAGTAGAGAACAGTAGATAACAGTAGAGAACAGTTCAGTACAGTAGATAACAGTAGAGAACAGTTCAGTACAGTAGATAACAGTTGAGAACAGTTCAGTACAGTAGAGAACAGTAGAGAACAGTTCAGTACAGTAGATAACAGTAGAGAACAGTTCAGTACAGTAGAGAACAGTAGATAACAGTAGAGAACAGTTCAGTACAGTAGATAACAGTAGATAACAGTTCAGTACAGTAGAGAACAGTAGATAACAGTAGAGAACAGTTCAGTACAGTAGATAACAGTAGAGAACAGTTCAGTACAGTAGAGAACAGTAGATAACAGTAGAGAACAGTTCAGTACAGTAGATAACAGTTGAGAACAGTTCAGTACAGTAGAGAACAGTTCAGTACAGTAGATAACAGTAGAGAACAGTTCAGTACAGTAGAGAACAGTAGATAACAGTAGAGAACAGTTCAGTACAGTAGAGAACAGTAGAGAACAGTAGAGAACAGTTCAGTACAGTAGATAACAGTAGAGAACAGTTCAGTACAGTAGAGAACAGTAGATAACAGTAGAGAACAGTTCAGTACAGTAGAGAACAGTAGATACAGTAGAGAACAGTTCAGTACAGTAGATAACAGTAGATAACAGTTCAGTACAGTAGAGAACAGTAGAGAACAGTAGAGAACAGTTCAGTACAGTAGAGAACAGTAGAGAACAGTAGAGAACAGTAGATAACAGTAGAGAACAGTTCAGTACAGTAGATAACAGTAGAGAACAGTTTTAGTACAGTAGATAACAGTAGAGAACAGTACAGTACAGTAGACAACAGTAGAGAACAGTTTTAGTACAGTAGATAACAGTAGAGAACAGTTCAGTACAGTAGAGAACAGTAGAGAACAGTAGAGAACAGTTCAGTACAGTAGAGAACAGTAGAGAACAGTTCAGTACAGTAGAGAACAGTAGAGAACAGTAGAGAACAGTTCAGTACAGTAGAGAACAGTAGAGAACAGTTTTAGTACAGTAGATAACAGGAGTCTTTGGCCTTTTCCTCCAAGGTGTCCGTTACTCTGTGCCTAGCCAGTGTCGATCTGAGTCTGTAAATCTGACCCAGTAAAGTTCTTCATGGCTCTCTGTCTGACTGTCACTCCCTAGCCTGTCTCTCAGACAGACAGACAGAGAGTACGGAGAGAGAGTGGGCGTACAGCCAGAGTAGTTCCTGTGTGTACTAGTTGACACCGGTAGCAAGCCTCTCTGTGTGTGTCCTCATGACGGATTACTCCAGATTAAGACTGCAGAAATGTCATTCTGCCTTCCCTGTCCTGCATCCAACTCTCCACCTCTAGACTTCCCCTGTACCCTGTATCCACCTCTAGACTTCCCCTGTACCCTGTATCCACCTCTCCATCGCTACCCTTTCCCTGTGTCCTGTATCCACCTCTCCACCTCTAGACTTCCCCTGTATCCTGTATCCACCTCTAGACTTCCCCTGTACCCTGTATCCACCTCTCCATCGCTACCCTTTCCCTGTGTCCTGTATCCACCTCTCCACCTCTAGACTTCCCCTGTATCCTGTATCCACCTCTAGACTTCCCCTGTACCCTGTATCCACCTCTCCATCGCTACCCTTTCCCTGTGTCCTGTATCCACCTCTCCATCGCTAGACTTCCCCTGTATCCTGTATCCACCTCTCCACCGCTAGACTTCCCCTGTATCCTGTATCCACCTCTAGACTTCCCCTGTACCCTGTATCCACCTCTAGACTTCCCCTGTATCCTGTATCCACCTCTCCACCGCTAGACTTCCCCTGTATCCTGTATCCACCTCTAGACTTCCCCTGTATCCTGTATCCACCTCTAGACTTCCCCTGTATCCTGTATACACCTCTACACTTCCCCTGTATCCTGTATACACCTCTAGACTTCCCCTGTATCCTGTATCCACCTCTACACTTCCCCTGTATCCTGTATCCACCGCTAGACTTCCCCTGTATCCTGTATCCACCGCTAGACTTCCCCTGTATCCTGTATCCACCTCTAGACTTCCCCTGTATCCTGTATCCACCTCTAGACTTCCCCTGTACCCTGTATCCACCTCTAGACTTCCCCTGTTCCTGTATCCACCTCTAGACTTCCCCTGTACCCTGTATCCACCAATAGACTTCCCCTGTATCCTGTATCCACCTCTAGACTTCCCCTGTATCCTGTATCCACCAATAGACTTCCCCTGTATCCTGTATCCACCTCTAGACTTCCCCTGTATCCTGTATCCACCTCTAGACTTCCCCTGTATCCTGTATCCACCAATAGACTTCCCCTGTATCCTGTATCCACCTCTAGACTTCCCCTGTATCCTGTATACACCGCTAGGTTCCCCCTTTGTCTTATATCCACTTATATCCAATCATTAAATGATTTCAACATTCTGCAACACCCATCCTTGAACTTATAGACACACCAGGCTCTTAAGGATTAGACCCTTTTTTTCAATGTTCTCCTAAAATGACAGACCCAAATCTAACTGCCTGTAGCTCAGGCCCTGGAGCAAGGATATGCATATTCTTGGTACCATTTTAAAGGAAACACTTTGAATTTTATGGAAATGTGAAAGGAATGTAGGAGAATATAACACAGTAGATCTGGTAAAGGAATGTAGGAGAATATAACACAATAGATCTGGTAAAGGAATGTAGGAGAATATAACACAATAGATCTGGTAAAGGAATGTAGTAGAATATAACACAATAGATCTGGTAAAGGAATGTAGTAGAATATAACACAATAGATCTGGTAGAAGACAATACAAAGAAAAAAACAACCGTTCTATTGTATTTTTTATGTACCATCATCTTTGAAATGAAAGAGAAAGGCAATGATGTATTATTCCAGCCCAGGTGCAATTTAGATTTTTGGCCACTAGATGGCAGCAGTGTACGTGCAATGTTTTAGACTGATCCAATGAACCATTGCATTTATGTTCCAAATGCTGTGAGGGGTGGCCAGTCCTCTTCTGGCTGTGCCGGGTGCAGATTATAACAGAACATGGACAAGATTTTTAAATATTCATAAAACAGGCAGAACAGTTGAAACTGGAGAAGCAGCACGGCCAGGTGGACTGGGGACAGCAAGGAGTCATCAGGCCAGGTAGTGACATGGCTGAAGACACACATGGAGTGGGTAGTGATGGCATAAGAAGGAGACAGTTGAGGGCAAAGAGCCAATACAAAGGGCATGTTTGTCCGTGTCAGTTCTAACTGTTCAGGTAGAATGTGGACATGTCTGTCTGTGTCAGTTCTAACTGTTCAGGTAGAATGTGGACATGTCTGTCTGTGTCAGTTCTAACTGTTCAGGTAGAATGTGGACATGTCTGTCTGTGTCAGTTCTAACTGTTCAGGTAGAATGTGGACATGTCTGTCTGTGTCAGTTCTAACTGTTCAGGTAGAATGTGGACATGTTTGTCTGTGTCAGTTCTAACTGTTCAGGTAGAATGTGGACATGTTTGTCTGTGTCAGTTCTAACTGTTCAGGTAGAATGTGGACATGTTTGGCAACAATGCAGATCCATAGAATGCAGGAAGTGTCCTACTGAAACAGGAAATTCACGCAGAGCTCAACAGGTCTTTGATGGTGTGGAGAGGTCAACGAGGAATCCTTCTACTTCCCTGTACTGTAGTTCATACTGGACACGGAGAGGTCAAAGGGGAATCCTTCTACTTCCCTGTACTGTAGTTCATACTGGACACGGAGAGGTCAAAGGGGAATCCTTCTATTTCCCTGTACTGTAGTTCATACTGGACACGGAGAGGTCAAAGGGGAATCCTTCTACTTCCCTGTACTGTAGTTCATACTGGACACGGAGAGGTCAAAGGGGAATCCTTCTATTTCCCTGTACTGTAGTTCATACTGGACACGGAGAGGTCAAAGGGGAATCCTTCTACTTCCCTGTACTGTAGTTCATACTGGACACGGAGAGGTCAAAGGGGAATCCTTCTATTTCCCTGTACTGTAGTTCATACTGGACACGGAGAGGTCAAAGGGAATCCTTCTATTTCCCTGTACTGTAGTTCATACTGGACACGGAGAGGTCAAAGGGGAATCCTTCTACTTCCCTGTACTGTAGTTCATACTGGACACGGAGAGGTCAAAGGGGAATCCTTCTACTTCCCTGTACTGTAGTTCATACTGGACACGGAGAGGTCAAAGGGGAATCCTTCTATTTCCCTGTACTGTAGTTCATACTGGACACGGAGAGGTCAAAGGGGAATCCTTCTACTTCCCTGTACTGTAGTTCATACTGGACACGGAGAGGTCAAAGGGGAATCCTTCTACTTCCCTGTACTGTAGTTCATACTGGACATGGAGAGGTCAAAGGGGAATTCTTCTACCTCCTGAACATTGTCAATACGATCCTCCACTACATCCTCTTTGTGCCTCCTCAACTAAGTCATTATTTTCTTTAAGGAGAGAATATGCATATGACAGATGACTCTTTTGGAATGTCTGTGGCATTATTGTTTCTGTTTTATTTTGTGTAAATGACCATGGAAATTAACAAGGTATTTTCAGTTTATCAAGCTCATATCCAACTGTTATATCAGAGCGGGACGTCCCGTCCTGATGTGGCCACGCAGTGTAATGCAGTATTACCTTCCTATTTGAAAGAAGATCACTTTTTACCAATAAAATATCACACATCCTAAATGTTTTCCTTTCTTATATATAAATAAGACCTTATTTCTCTTCCTAGACTCTGAGTTTACAGCTCAACAGACACGGCACTGCAAGGAGACCAAAACTAAATGGACTCTTTTATCTGAGCGATCAGTTTAAGTTATTCCTCTTCCACCAGAACCTGGACTTTTGGTCCTCTTCACTGTAAAGCAACTCAACATGTAGTGTAAAATGTGACGTCATTTCATTTGACTTTCAAATGTGAAATGGACAAAACATTTACAATAAATAATCCCAAAAAATCAACCAATAATTTTCTTACCAGACTTGGCATCCCCTTGGCATTGAAGTCAATAAAAACCATCCAGAATTGAGATCCAATATCCAGGGAAAGAGAGTGGTAAAGGCAGCCTCAACATATGAGTTTATCTGTCAGCCGGCAGTTTGGCCGACCAGGGGATTAGTCTCCAACGTCATGACCCCCACACACACACACATCCCTCCCCACACAGGCCTCCACCCTCCCCCTGCCTAACAACATGGAACAGTCCAGCCAGGTTATACAGCTACAGGCTCCTCCCCACACAGGCCTCCACCCTCCCCCTGCCTAACAACATGGTACAGTCCAGCCAGGTTATACAGCTACAGGCTCCTCCCCACACAGGCCTCCACCCTCCCCCTGCCTAACAACATGGAACAGTCCAGCCAGGTTATACAGCTACAGGCTCCTCCCCACACAGGCCTCCATCCTCCCCCTGCCTAACAACATGGAACAGTCCAGCCAGGTTATACAGCTAGAGTATGAGTGGGTGGATGGATGGCCAGACGGGGGGGTTGTGTGTTGGGTGTGTGAGTGGGTGGATGGCCAGATGGAGGGGTTGTGTGTTGGGTGTGTGAGTGGGTGGATGGCCAGATGGAGGGGTTGTGTGTTGGGTGTGTGAGTGGGTGGATGGCCAGATGGAGGGGTTGTGTGTTGGGTGTGTGAGTGGGTGGATGGCCAGATGGAGGGGTTGTGTGTTGGGTGGGTGGATGGCCAGATGGAGGGGTTGTGTGTTGGGTGTGTGGGTGGATGGATGGCCAGATGGAGGGGTTGGGTGTGTGGGAGGGTGGATGGCCAGATGGAGGGGTTGTGTGTTGGGTGTGTGAGTGGGTGGATGGCCAGATGGAGGGGTTGTGTGTTGGGTGGGTGGATGGCCAGATGGAGGGGTTGTGTGTTGGGTGTGTGGGTGGATGGATGGCCAGATGGAGGGGTTGGGTGTGTGGGAGGGTGGATGGCCAGATGGAGGGGTTGTGTGTTGGGTGTGTGGGAGGGTGGATGGCCAGATGGAGGGGTTGTGTGTTGGGTGTGTGGGTGGGTGGATGGCCAGATGGAGGGGTTGTGTGTTGGGTGGGTGGATGGCCAGATGGAGGGGTTGTGTGTTGGGTGGGTGGATGGCCAGATGGAGGGGTTGTGTGTTGGGTGTGTTGGGTGGGTGGATGGCCAGATGGAGGGGTTGGGTGTTGGGTGGGTGGATGGCCAGATGGAGGTGTTGTGTGTTGGGTGTGTTGGGTGGGTGGATGGCCAGATGGAGGTGGTCTAGGAGTTCCAGACTAACAAGTACAGAAGTGTTCACTTCTCTCTCTCTGTAGCCTCAAGAACCAGTACCCAGAGTTCCTCAAGTACAGATTACAACAGCTCAACGCAACAGGGGCTACAGCGAGTTTACTACCCCTCCAGCCTGTCAGTCCCCACCCCAACACCGCTCCAGCATTGGGACTTGGCATGTCTCTCTATGGGACATCTTTACACAGAGTAGATGTCTTCACTGACATTTTCAACCTCTCCCTGACCCAGTCTGTAATACATGTTTCAAGCAGACCACCATAGTCCCTGTGCCTAGGAACACCAAGGTAACCTGGCTAAATGACTAATGAACCGTAGCACTCACATCTGTAGCCATGAAATGCTTTGAAAGGCTGGTCATGGCTGACATCAACACCATCATCCCAGACTCCCTAGACCCACTCCAATTCGCATACCGCCCCAACAGATCCACATATGACCCAATCGCTCTTGTACTCCACACTGCCCTCTCCTACCTGGACAAAAGGAACATCTATGTGAGAATGCTATTCACTGACTACAGCTCATTAGTGCCCTCAATGCTCATCACTAAGCTAAGGACCCTGGGACTAAACAACTCCCTCTGCAACTGGATCCTGGACTTCCTGACCGGCCGCCCTCAGGTGGTAAGGGTAGGCAACAACACATCCACCAAACTGCCCCCAAGGGGTGCGTGCTCAGCCCTCTCCTGTACTCCCTGTTCACCCACGACTGCACGGTCGTGCACAACTCCAACACCATCATTACGTTTGCTGACGACACAACGGTGGCCTGATCATCGATGACAATATGCTTCAAGTTTCAAGTTTTAACATCACATGCACAAGTACAATGAAATGTCTTTTTTGCAAACTTGAAGCCCCAAAATGCAATATTCAATACAATGTATTACTAGAAAAAAATGCACAAGAAATATGACATACACAATAATGTCAGTAAGTAAGCATACTATATACAGAAACTACCTAAAAAGTCAGTTCCAGTAGCATATTAACAATGTGCAGGGATACTGGAGTGATGGAGGTAGATATGTATAGGGGTAATCATACTATATACAGGGTCAGATCCAGTACCATATTAACAATGTGCAGGGATACTGGAGTGATGGAGGTAGATATGTATAGGGGGAAGGGGACTGGGATACTGGAGTGATGGAGGTAGATATGTATAGGGGGAAGGTGACTATATACAGGGTCAGTTCCAGTACCATATTAACAATGTACAGGGATACCAAGATAATGAAATCTTGGTTTCATCAGACCAGAGAATCTTGTTTTGCATGGTCTGATAGTCTTTAGGTGCCTTTTGGCAAACATCAAGTGGGCTGTCATGTGCCTTTTACTGAGGAGTGGCTTCCGTCTGGCCACTCTACCATAAAGGCCTGATTGGTTGAGTGCTGCAGAGATGGTTGTCCTTCTGGAAGGTTCTCCCATCTCCACAGAGGAACTAGAGCTCTGTCAGAATGATCATCAGGTTCTTGGTCACCTCCCTGACCAAGGCCCTTCTCCCCCGATTTCTCAGACAGGCCAGGCGGCCAGCTCTAGGAAGAGTCTTGGTGGTTCCAAACTTATTCAATTTATGGATGATGGAGGCCACTGTGTTCTTGGGGACCTTCAATGCTGCAGAAATGTTTTGGTACCCTTCCCCAGATCTGTGCCTCGACACAATCCCATCTCGGAGCTCAACGGACAATTCGTTCGACTTCATGACTTTGTTTTTGCTCTGACATGCACTGTCAACTGTGGGACCTTATATAGACAGGTGTGTGCCTTTCCAAATCATGTCCAATCATTTGAATTTAACCACAGGTGGACTCCAATCAAGTTGTAGAAACATCAAGGAAGATCAATGGAAAAAGGATGCACCTGAGCTCAATTTTGAGTCTCTTAACAAAGGGTCTGAATACTTACGTAAACAAGCTATTTCTAAAAACCTGTTTACGCTATGTCATTATGGGGTAATGTGATGTCATTATGGCGTATTGGGTGTAGATTCATGAGGGGAAAAATATTTAATGCACATTGACTCAGTACTGGTACTCCCTGTATATAGCCATGTTATTACATGGCACTCCCTATATATAGCCATGTTATTACCTGGTACTCCCTGTATATAGCCGTGTTATTACCTGGTACTCCCTGTATATAGCCGTGTTATTACCTGGTACTCCCTGTATATAGCCGTGTTATTACCTGGCACTCCCTGTATATAGCCGTGTTATTACCTGGTACTCCCTGTCTATAGCCGTGTTATTACCTGGTACTCCCTGTCTATAGCCGTGTTATTACCTGGTACTCCCTGTCTATAGCCGTGTTATTACCTGGTACTCCCTGTCTATAGCCGTGTTATTACCTGGTACTCCCTGTCTATAGCCGTGTTATTACCTGGTACTCCCTGTCTATAGCCGTGTTATTACCTGGTACTCCCTGTCTATAGCCGTGTTATTACCTGGTACACCCTGTCTATAGCCGTGTTATTACCTGGTACTCCCTGTCTATAGCCGTGTTATTACCTGGTACTCCCTGTATATAGCCGTGTTATTACCTGGTACTCCCTGTATATAACCGTGTTATTACCTGGTACTCCCTGTATATAGCCGTGTTATTACCTGGTACTCCCTGTATATAACCATGTTATTACCTGGTACTCCCTGTATATAGCCGTGTTATTACCTGGTACTCCCTGTATATAGCCAGGTTATTACCTGGTACCCCCTGTATATAGCCAGGTTATTACCTGGTACTCCCTGTATATAGCCATGTTATTACCTGGTACTCCCTGTATATAGCCATGTTATTACCTGGTACTCCCTGTATATAGCCATGTTATTACCTGGTACTCCCTGTATATAGCCATGTTATTACCTGGTACTCCCTGTATATAGCCATGTTATTACCTGGTACTCCCTGTATATAGCCATGTTATTACCTGGTACTTCCAGTACATAGCCATGCTATTACCTGGTACTCCTGTATATAGCCATGTTATTACCTGGTACAAATACAATTTCATTTGATTTCATAGAGGCACCATAGTGGTAAATCTGCCTGGTAATCCTAATTCAGGCCAAAGAGGATTAGCTCCACCCCAGCCGAGCCATTGGCTAAATTTAGAGCAACACAGTGTCCACTCTCCATGTACCCCTCCCCCTCCATCCCTAAGCCCCTCCTCTACATTCCCCACCCAGTCGTCAAGCCATCCACCCAACCAATCACATTCCACCATGAAAACACTGGCACCAGCGTGACTGACGGGTTACTCTGTGTGGACCACCGCAGACACAGTTTAGCGTAGAGAAATAAAATAATCTGGAGAAACATGGACTGGTCAGTGATCCTCAGCAGTACTCTGTTGTGTTACCTGTGTAGTTCAACCTCACAATGAAAAGGCTATGCAGTAGCCCACCAGCAAGGGGGAGGTGGTGAATGTGATCTGCACTGCGTTGGAGTTGTAGTGTAGGACTCCTGGCCTTTATCATCTGGGCTTGTCCTCTAGCTACTAGCGTCCGTGTCGGGATTACAGACAACAGATTCAACCCCTGATCATTGGCACGGGGTCGGGAGGGGGCACGGCTCGTTGGATCAGTGCAGTCTCTATAACACAGTGCATTCTGGGACTCTGGCCCATCTCATGCTATTCAGTAAAATGTCAGTTTCAACGGGACGATGACAGAGAGGATATAGACCAGTAGATGAAGGGAAATACTGTCAGCTTCAGAGGGATGATGAGAGAGGAGAGGTGCTGGTCCCTGACTGATGAGGAAGGCAGTAAACTGAAGGAGAGGAGAGGAGAGGGGCTGGTCCCTGACTGATGAGGAAGGTAGTAAACTGAAGGAGAGGAGAGGAGGTGGTCCCTGACTGATGAGGAAGGCAGTAAACTGAAGGAGAGGAGAGGAGAGGTGCTGGTCCCTGACTGATGAGGAAGGCAGTAAACTGAAGGAGAGGAGAGGAGAGGGGCTGGTCCCTGACTGATGAGGAAGGTAGTAAACTGAAGGAGAGGAGAGGTGCTGGTCCCTGACTGATGAGGAGGGTAGTGAACTGAAGGAGAGGAGAGGAGAGGTGCTGGTCCCTGACTGATGAGGAAGGCAGTAAACTGAAGGAGAGGAGAGGTGCTGGTCCCTGACTGATGAGGAAGGTAGTAAACTGAAGGAGAGGAGGGCTCGTCTTGTCTAGTTCTACTTTATACTGATTACAGAGCTGAACCTGTCTGACTCCACACTCTCGACTCAAACTTCTCTATTTTCTTTACACAATACAATATATTCTATACATTTCTACAAATGTGAACTTTATTGGTTCTCGGTAAATATATATCAGAAAAATAATTAATTCTAATTTATTAAACATGAAAAACTTGCATTCTCCAAATATGAATTTAAACTACAAACAGTCCACAAATAAGTTTATGCTGAATTAAGAGTGAACCATGTGAAGATGTCTCCCTTGTTCTCTGCGACCCACTTCATGTTGGCTTTGGTTCTCTCCAGGGCCTGGTCCACTGCTAGTGTGGCTGAACCAAAACCCTGCTCTGCATTCTCCTCAATGAACTGCTGCAACTATAGGACCAGAGAATGGACAGGTTAATATGACAGTATTAATCTATAGGACCAGAAAATGGACAGGTTAATATGACAGTATTAATCTATTGGACCAGGGAATGGACAGGTTATTAAGACAGTATTAATCTATTGGACCAGGGAATGGACAGGTTATTAAGACAGTATTAATCTATTGGACCAGGGAATGGACAGGTTATTAAGACAGTATTAATCTATTGGACCAGGGAATGAACAGGTTATTATGACAGTATGAATCTATAGGACCAGAGAATGGACAGGTTATTAAGACAGTATTAAAATATAGGACCAGAGAATGGACAGGTTATTAAGACAGTATTAATCTATTTCTGAAGGGGAGGGGACATTTAGTCCATGACATTTTGTTTCTGTTTCCTAGATTATGACAGTATCCACCCTGATAAAGGTATGATTTACTGGGAATAGTTGAATAGATCCATTAAACGTTTGGAAGCATCTAGACCAGCAGTGTGCTGGCGTTTCTCTTTACGTTATCCAGCCTTTTTTTCTCTCATTATACCTGTTAACACGTAAGGAGGTAACAGTCTTATTATGTTCATTATAGCAGCATGACATCACCCAGGAAAACAACTGGAAGTCTGGGGTGTGATCATAGTCACACAGAGACACAGGAGCTCTGAATGGGCCGTACCTGTTTCAGTTCAAACTCTGAGGAGAAGCGCTTGGTGATGCCTTCAATGAGCCGAGCGAAGGACAACGATCCACCTCCATAACTACAAGATGAGAAGACATAAATATGGTCAAAATTTAACACATTCAAAAGTAAATGACAAAATCCCAAGCCAGTTTGCTGTGAAAAAGTTCCAAGCCAAAGGCCGGCCAACAACATTACCCTATATGCCACTACCTTTGACCAGAGGTAGTGCACTACATAGGGATTAGGGTGCCACTACTTTTGACCAGAGGTAGTGTACTACATAGGGATTAGGGTGCCACTACTTTTGACCAGAGGTAGTATACTATATAGGGATTAGGGTGCCACTACTTTTGACCAGAGGTATTTGGGACGTAAACATTAGAATGAATAACTGCCAATACATTACAGTGTTCACATTAGAGAGATGCCTTATAGACATGTTGGATCCTACTCACTCATTAAATAAGTGGTCCCAGTTGGATCTGACAAAGTCCCAAGCCAAAGACTGGCCCACAACATTACCAGCAATGTACACAATGGTGAATGTGGCATCCTGTTTACGAATCTTCTCTGGATCCAGGCAGTAGTTCAGATACCTGAAACCCAAACACACAGATCAGATCCATCCTGAATGATCCTTCAGAACTACATTGATCACTTAATACCATTTGATTCCTACAGACTGTATTACTTTGACCAGAACCTATAGGGCCCACAGAGGAGAGCAGTAGTGCACTGTAAATAAGGAATAAGGTTCCATTTGGGACACAGTATGGGTCCTCCTCACCTGTTCAGTAACCCAGGTTCAGGCCAGCAGTCATCCTCACCTGTTCAGTAACCCAGGGAACCCTGGTTCAGGCCAGCAGTCATCCTCACCTGTTCAGTAACCAGGGAATCCTGGTCCAGGCCAGAATTCATCCTCACCTGTTCAGTAACCAGGGAATCCTGGTCCAGGCCAGAATTCATCCTCACCTGTTCAGTAACCAGGGAATCCTGGTGCAAGACAGGGCATACATCAGCTTGTCAGCCTCAGAGGCAATGGAAGCCTCTTTGTACATCCTCCAGGCGAAGTCCCACTCCTCCACCCCTCCTGCTGCGATGGCACTGCAGTACACCGTCTGCCTCAGGTTGGGGTGAATCCTGGACCATGCAATGGAAAAAGGATCATCACATCAGGCTATCAACTGCCAGAGTCAAGGTGAAAAGAACAGTCTTCAGCACTAGGTTGGAGCTCATTAACAGTCTTCAGCACTAGGTTGGAGCTCATTAACAGTCTTCAGCACTAGGTTGGAGCTCATTAACAGTCTTCAGCACTAGGTTGGAGCTCATTAACAGTCTTCAGCACTAGGTTGGAGCTCATTAACAGTCTTCAGCACTAGGTTGGAGCTCATTAACAGTCTTCAGCACTAGGTTGGAGATCATTAACAGTCTTCAGCACTAGGGAGCTCGTGCTGCTAGGTGACCTAAACTGGGACATGCTTAACAACCCGGCCATCCTACAATCTAAGCTTGATGCCCTCAATCGCTCACAAATTATCAATGTACCCACCAGGTACAACCCCAAATCCATAAACACAGGCACCCTCAGATATCATCCTTACCAACTTGCCCTCTAAATACACCTCTGCTGTTTTCAACTAAGATCTCAGTGATCACTGCCTCATTGCCTGCATTCGTAATGGGTCTGCGGTCAAACAACCACCCCTCATCACTGTCAAACGCTCCCTAAAACACTTCAGCGAGCAGGCATTTATAATTGACCTGGCCCGGGTATCCTGGAAGGATATTGACCTCATCCCGTCAGTAGAGGATGCCTGGTTATTCTTTAAAAGTGCGTTCCTCTCCATCTTAAATAAGCATGCCCCTTTCAAAATATTTAGAACCAGGAACAGATATAGCCCTTGGTTCTCTCCAGACCTGACGCCCTTGACCAGCACAAAAACATCCTGTGGCGTTCTGCATTAGCATCGAATAGTCCCCGCGATATGCAACTTTTCAGGGAAGTTAGGAACCAATATACACAGGCAGTTAGGAAAGCAAAGGCTAGCTTTTTCAAGCAGAAATTTGCATCATGTAGCACAAATCCAAAAGGTTCTGGGACACTAAAGTCCATGGAGAATAAGAGCACCTCCTCCCAGCTGCCCACTGCACTGAGGCTAGGAAACACTGTCACCACCGACAAATCCACTATAATTGAGAACTTCAATAAGCATTTTTCTACGGCTGGCCATGCTTTCCACCTGGCTACCCCAAACCCGGTCAACAGCCCTGCACTCCCCACAGCAACTCGTCCAAGCCTCCACATTTCTCCTTCACCCAAATCCAGATAGAAGAGGTTCTGAAAGAGCTGCAAAATCTGGACCCCTACAAGTCAGCCGGGCTAGACAATCTGGGCCCTCTCTTTCTAAAATGATCTGCCAAAATTGTTGCAACCCCTATTACTAGCCTGTTCAACCTCTCTTTCGTATTGTCTGAGATTCCCAAAGATTGAAAAGCGGCAGCTTTCCAAAGGGGGAGACACTCGACCCAAACTGCTACAGACCTATATCTATCCTACCCTGCCTTTCTAAGTTCTTCGAAAGCCAAGTTAACAAGATTAACAACCACTTCAAAAACGGGCTATCTATGGTCAGGATGTGACAACCTAGGTGTCTGGTTAGACTGTAAACTCTCCTTCCAGACTCAGATTAAGCATCTCCAATCCAAAATTAAATCAACTTCCTATTTCGCAACAAAGCATCCAACACTCACGCTGCCAAACATACCCTCGTAAAACTGACCATCCTACCCATCCTCGACTTTGGCAATGTCATTCATAAAATAGCCTCCAACACTCTACTCAACAAACTGGATGCAGTCTATCCCAGTGCCATTCGTATTGTCACCAAAGCCCCATATACTACCCACCAATGTGACCTGTACACTCTCGTTGGCTGGCCCTCGCTTCATACTTGTCACCAAACCCACTCCAGATCATCTACAAGTCTTTGCTAGGTAAAGCCCTGCCCTATCTCAGCTCACTGGTCACCATAGCAGCACCCACCCGTAGCACGCGCTCCAGCAGGTATATCTCACTGGTCACCCCCAAAGCCAATTCCTCCTTTGGCCGCCTTTCCTTAGAGTTCTCTGCTGCCAATGATCGGAACGAACTGCAAAAGTAACTGAAGCTGGAGATTCTTACCTCTCTCACTAGCTTTAAGCACCAGCTGTCAGAGCAGCTCGCAGATCACTGCACATAGCCCATCTGTAAACAGCCCATCCAACTACCACATCCCCATACTGTATTTATTTATCTTGCTCCTTTGCACCCCAGTATCTCTACTTGCACATCTACCATTCCAGTGTTTAATTGCTATATTGTAATTACTTCACCACCATGGCCTATTTATTGCCTTACCTCCTTTATCTTACCTCATTTGCCCTCACTGTATATAGACTTCTTTTTTATACTGTATTATTGACTGTATGTTTGTTTACTCCAATGTGTAACTCTGTGTTGTTGTATGTGTCGAACTGCTTTGCTTTTTCTTGGCCAGGTCGCAGTTGTAAATGAGAACTTGTCCTCAACAGGCCTACATGGTTAAATAAATAATGAATTAAACAGTCTTCAACACTAGGATTGGAGAGGAGAGGACTCCTGATCTCTGTACTCACGTGTTGTTCTCAGGCGTATTCATCCAGTCTTTGAACCAGCCTGTAGTCAGCTCCTCACAGCCTGCTACTCCTGTACTGCAGGCTATAGAGATGGCCTTCACCTGGTTGTACCTGGAGACGGGAGTGGAAAATAAAAATAACAAACTCTTAACGGTTTACTGACCTCACGTCAGTCGGTTATTATTCTGACTTATTGAGTAGATTCATGATATCTGGATAAGATCTGTCATTTTGAGCTGACTGGGTGTTCGGTCTTCAAAAAATCATTTCTAATTTCCTCTTTGCTGCATATATCCATCAACACTCAGAAAGGCAGACGTTCTTACTGGTCGGTGTGTTTCTCAGGAATCTTGGTCCAGTCAGCAGTGATAGTCTTGAAGTGGTTGAAAAGAGGCGTGACTTGTTTGTTGAGGTAAGCCTGAAAGATAGGGTGCCACATAGTGCTCTGGTCAAAGTACTACATAAGGAATAGGGTGCCACATAGTGCTCTGGTCAAAGTACTAAATAAGGAATAGGGTGCCACATAGTGCTCTGGTCAAAGTACTACATAAGGAATAGGGTGCCACATAGTGCTCTGGTCAAAGTACTACATAAGGAATAGGGTGCCACATAGTGCTCTGGTCAAAGTACTACATAAGGAATAGGGTGCCACATAGTGCTCTGGTCAAAGTACTACATAAGGAATAGGGTGCCATATAGTGCCCTGGTCAAAGTACTAAATAAGGAATAGGGTGCCATATAGTGCTCTGGTCAAAGTACTACATAAGGAATAGGGTGCCACATAGTGCTCTGGTCAAAGTACTAAATAAGGAATAGGGTGCCACATAGTGCTCTGGTCAAAGTACTACATAAGGAATAGGGTGCCACATAGTGCTCTGGTCAAAGTACTACATAAGGAATAGGGTGCCACATAGTGCTCTGGTCAAAGTACTACATAAGGAATAGGGTGCCACATAGTGCTCTGGTCAAAGTACTACATAAGGAATAGGGTGCCATATAGTGCCCTGGTCAAAGTACTAAATAAGGAATAGGGTGCCATATAGTGCTCTGGTCAAAGTACTACATAAGGAATAGGGTGCCACATAGTGCTCTGGTCAAAGTACTACATAAGGAATAGGGTGCCACATAGTGCTCTGGTCAAAGTACTACATAAGGAATAGGGTGCCATATAGTGCCCTGGTCAAAGTACTAAATAAGGAATAGGGTGCCATATAGTGCTCTGGTCAAAGTACTACATAAGGAATAGGGTGCCACATAGTGCTCTGGTCAAAGTACTACATAAGGAATAGGGTGCCACATAGTGCTCTGGTCAAAGTACTACATAAGGAATAGGGTGCCACATAGTGCTCTGGTCAAAGTACTAAATAAGGAATAGGGTGCCACATAGTGCTCTGGTCAAAGTACTACATAAGGAATAGGGTGCCACATAGTGCTCTGGTCAAAGTACTACATAAGGAATAGGGTGCCATATAGTGCCCTGGTCAAAGTACTAAATAAGGAATAGGGTGCCATATAGTGCTCTGGTCAAAGTACTACATAAGGAATAGGGTGCCACATAGTGCTCTGGTCAAAGTACTACATAAGGAATAGGGTGCCATACAGGACCCAGATATAACACTGACCTGCATGGGTCCGTAGACGTCGCTGCGGTCGAACATGAGGAAGAAGTAGCCCAGGTTCCTGTCAGCCGTTTGCCAGGGCATGTACTCTCTCTCCCTCTGAAGGAACAGGGTGGTTCTCAGAGCCAGTATAGTGCTGACTGTCCTCGCCCTGACGTGGACCAAGACAGCAAACATCACAAACACCTTTATTCATCAAGTACCTTTACATCAACCAGGAATTAGACCTGGTGAAATGGGGCTGACAGCAATAGACAGAGGACTTTACAAATAGTTTACATACAGACAAAATATAGACAGGACTTTACAAATAGTTTACAGACTGAAGACATTACAAATATATTACATACAGACAGAAAGTAGACAGGACTTTACAAATAGTTTACATTCAGACAGAATATAGACAGAGGACTCACCTAGCCAGGTTAAAAGCATCATCCACAATCTGGGCTCTATTGATCACTGGAATAGCCTGAATATAAACATAGGGACATTAAAATATGTTATGGTTCCCATATCGGGACAGTCAGCAGGACTTCAGTCTTCCTGAGACTTTAGCAGGTTAGAAAACATCCTATGGACTGTTTTGTTACCTCATGGTCTGTGCTGAGCTGTGTGAGGAGGCGTTCCCAGTTACTATCGTCATAGTTGACCCTGAAGAATCCAGACACCTTGGTATTGGCCAACACCCAATCAGATCCCGACGTTTTCATTGGCAGATGAGTGACTGTATTTGAACGAAGCAGGAAATAAATGATTATCCGTCACATCATAGAGGCAATAGAATTCTTTACTGCGTCCCAATTGGTCCCTATTTCCTGTATAGTGCACTACTTTAGACCAGGGCCCTATTCCCTATATAGTGCACTACTTTAGACCAGGGCCCAGTGCACTAAAAAGGGAGCCATTTGGGGCACAGGCTTGTACTGTGTTGTCCTGATATGGCGTCATGTTTAAACCCATACCTGTTTTAGTCTGTAGCCAGTATGGAGTCTGTTCTGTCCTGATATGGCGTCATGTTTAAACCCATACCTGTTTTAGTCTGTAGCCAGTATGGAGTCTGTTCTGTCCTGGTATGGCGTCATGTTTAAACCCATACCTGTTTTAGTCTGTAGCCAGTATGGAGTCTGTTCTGTCCTGGTATGGCGTCATGTTTAAACCCATACCTGTTTTAGTCTGTAGCCAGTATGGAGTCTGTTTTGTCCTGATATGGAGTCATGTTTAAACCCATACCTGTTTTAGTCTGTAGCCAGTATGGAGTCTGTTCTGTCCTGATATAGCGTCATGTTTAAACCCATACCTGTTTTAGTCTGTAGCCAGTATGGAGTCTGTTCTGTCCTGATATGGCGTCATGTTTAAACCCATACCTGTTTTAGTCTGTAGCCAGTATGGAGTCTGATCTTTCCCATTCTTTATCCACTTAATAGGAACAATCCATTCATACCTGAAGATCACGCACAGAGAGAAAGGGAGAACAGTTAGTACAATCAGACCATCCCTGTCAGGACTGAGTTATCATACTACAAGGAACAGACAGGTAGTACTACCAGACCAACCTTGTTACTGTTACCACTACCAGTACCAATACTATCGCCACTTCCGCCACTACTACTACTGCAGTAGAAACTACTCCTATTACCACTACCACTACTACTACTGCAGTAGAAACTACCCCTACTATTACCACTACTACTACTGCAGTAGAAACTACTCCTACTATTACCACTACTCCTACTGCAGTAGAAACTACTCCTACTATTACCACTACTACTACTGCAGTAGAAACTACTCCTACTATTACCACTACTACTACTGCAGTAGAAACTACTCCTACTATTACCACTACTCCTACTGCAGTAGAAACTACTCCTACTATTACCACTACTACTACTGCAGTAGAAACTACTCCTACCACTACTGCAGTAGAAACTACCCTACTATTACCACTACTACTACTGCAGTAGAAACTACTCCTACTATTACCACTACTACTACTGCAGTAGAAACTACTCCTACTATTACCACTACTACTACTGCAGTAGAAACTACTCCTACTATTACCACTACTACTACTGCAGCAGAAACTACTCCTACTATTACCACTACTACTACTGCAGTAGAAACTACTCCTACTATTACCACTACTCCTACTGCAGTAGAAACTACCCCTACTATTACCACTACTCCTACTGCAGTAGAAACTACCCCTACTATTACCACTACTACTACTGCAGTAGAAACTACTCCTACTATTACCACTACTACTACTGCAGTAGAAACCACCCCTACCATTACCACTACTCCTACTGCAGTAGAAACCACCCCTACTATTACCACTACTCCTACTGCAGTAGAAACCACCCTACTATTACCACTACTACTACTGCAGTGAGAAACTACTCCTATTATTACCACTACTACTACTGCAGTGAGAAACTACTCCTACTATTACCACTACTGCAGTGAGAAACTACCCCTACTATTACCACTACTCCTACTGCAGTAGAAACTACTCCTACTATTACCACTACTCCTACTGCAGTGAGAGCTACTCCTACTATTACCACTACTCCTACTGCAGTGAGAAACTACTCCTACTATTACCACTACTCCTACTGCAGTGAGAAACTACTCCTACTATTACCACTACTCCTACTGCAGTGAAAGCTACTCCTACTATTACCACTACTCCTACTGCAGTAGAAACTACCCCTACTATTACCACTACTCCTACTGCAGTGAGAAACTACTCCTACTATTACCACTACTCCTACTGCAGTGAAAGCTACTCCTACTATTACCACTACTACTACTGCAGTGAAAGCTACTCCTACTATTACCACTACTACTACTGCAGTGAGAGCTACTCCTACTATTACCACTACTACTACTGCAGTGAAACTACTCCTACTATTACCACTACTCCTACTGCAGTAGAAACTACTCCTACTATTACCACTACTCCTACTGCAGTGAGAGCTACTCCTACTATTACCACTACTCCTACTGCAGTGAGAGCTACTCCTACTATTACCACTACTCCTACTGCAGTGAGAGCTACTCCTACTATTACCACTACTACTACTGCAGTGAAACTACCCTACTATTACCACTACTACTACTGCAGTGAGAGCTACTCCTACTATTACCACTACTACTACTGCAGTGAGAGCTACTCCTACTATTACCACTACTCCTACTGCAGTGAAACTACCCTACTATTACCACTACTACTACTGCAGTGAGAAACTACTCCTACTATTACCACTACTACTACTGCAGTAGAAACTACTCCTACTATTACCACTACTCCTACTGCAGTGAAAGCTACCCCTACTATTACCACTACTACTACTGCAGTAGAAACTACTCCTACTATTACCACTACTCCTACTGCAGTGAGAGCTACCCTACTATTACCACTACTACTACTGCAGTAGAAACTACCCCTACTATTACCACTACTACTACTGCAGTAGAAACTACCCCTACTATTACCACTACTACTACTGCAGTAGAAACTACTCCTACTATTACCACTACTACTACTGCAGTAGAAACTACCCTACTATTACCACTACTACTACTGCAGCAGAAACTACCCCTACTATTACCACTACTACTACTGCAGTGAGAAACTACTCCTACCACTACTGCAGTGAGAAACCTACTCCTACTATTACTACTACTACTACTGCAGTGAGAAACTACCCCTACTTACCACTACTACTACTGCAGTAGAAACCACCCCTACTATTACCACTACTACTACTGCAGTGGAAACCTACCCCTACTATTACCACTACTCCTACTGCAGTGAGAAACTACTCCTACTATTACCACTACTACTACTGCAGTAGAAACTACTCCTACTATTACCACTACTACTACTGCAGTAGAAACTACTCCTATTACCACTACCACTACTACTACTGCAGTAGAAACTACCCCTACTATTACCACTACTACTACTGCAGTAGAAACTACCCCTACTATTACCACTACTACTACTGCAGTAGAAACTACTCCTACTATTACCACTACTACTACTGCAGTAGAAACTACCCCTACTATTACCACTACTCCTACTGCAGTAGAAACTACCCCTACTATTACCACTACTACTACTGCAGTAGAAACTACCCCTACTATTACCACTACTACTACTGCAGTAGAAACTACTCCTACTATTACCACTACTACTACTGCAGTAGAAACTACTCCTACTATTACCACTACTGCAGTAGAAACTACACCTACTATTACCACTACTACTACTGCAGTAGAAACTACTCCTACTATTACCACTACTGCAGTAGAAACTACACCTACTATTACCACTACTACTACTGCAGTAGAAACTACTCCTACTATTACCACTACTCCTACTGCAGTAGAAACTACGCCTACTTCTTCCAGTGCCATGAAGACTGCTAAAGACCACAGATGTATTTTGGGAAAAGTAATGCAGTAGTTAGGTATGTTACTTGAATGGAGAGGGTCTGTCCACTACAGATTCAGGGTCTAGCAGGAAGTGTCTCTGGTTGATGCTTCCTGTGGCCGTATCTATGGTTATCACTGGGAAGCCCATCTGGAGGATCCAGCGGTTCATGATGTCATCTACAGAGGCTGGGAGGTCTAACCCTGGCGTCGAGTCGGCGGCCTGAGAACAACCACAACATCAACAGGTCATCAGCAGGATGTTCATAAAGGTTTTCAGAGTAAGAGTGCTGATCTAGGATCAGTTTTTCCCTTCCGCCATCTATGGCCTGAACCTAAACACTACAATCAATAACCCACAAACCTTAGTGCAAAACCCAAAGCATATATATGGTTCCCAATTAGAGGCAACGAGACTCAGCTGCCTCTAATTGGGAACCATTACCCCAACATAGAAATACAAAACCTAGAACTGAAAAAACCCTACACCAAAACAAAACTAAACACTCCAGCCTGACACTCAGGCCTGGACATTACACAGGGGGAGTTCCCTCCCGAGTTAGGGGGGAGTTCCCTCCCTCCCGAGTTTCCTTATGATCCCTGGAAAGGAATGTGAAACCAGCCATTAGGAAGAAAACTGAAAGTCATATCAACATGACTTGTATTGTGGCCTCTTTCCCACATTGAAATCAGCTATAAATAGCTCTGAACCCTAGCTATAGTCTCCTGTAGGGCTGAACCCTAGCTATAGTTTCCTGTAGGGCTGAACCCTAGCTATAGTCTCCTGTAGGGCTGATCCCTAGCTATAGTCTCCTGTAGGGCTGAACCCTAGCTATAGTCTCCTGTAGGGCTGAACCCTAGCTATAGTCTCCTGTAGGGCTGAACCCTAGCTATAGTCTCCTGTAGGGCTGAACCCTAGCTATAGTCTCCTGTAGGGCTGAACCCTAGCTATAGTCTCCTGTAGGGCTGAACCCTAGCTATAGTCTCCTGTAGGGCTGAACCCTAGCTATAGTCTCCTGTAGGGCTGATCCTAGCTATAGTCTCCTGTAGGGCTGAACCCTAGCTATAGTCTCCTGTAGGGCTGAACCTAGCTATAGTCTCCTGTAGGGCTGAACCCTAGCTATAGTCTCCTGTAGGGCTGAACCCTAGCTATAGTCTCCTGTAGGGCTGAACCCTAGCTATAGTCTCCTGTAGGGCTAAACCCTAGCTATAGTCTCCTGTAGGGCTGAACCCTAGCTATAGTCTCCTGTAGGGCTGAACCCTAGCTATAGTCTCCTGTAGGGCTGAACCCTAGCTATAGTCTCCTGTAGGGCTGATCCTAGCTATAGTCTCCTGTAGGGCTGAACCCTAGCTATAGTCTCCTGTAGGGCTGATCCCTAGCTATAGTCTCCTGTAGGGCTGAACCCTAGCTATAGTCTCCTGTAGGGCTGAACCCTAGCTATAGTCTCCTGTAGGGCTGAACCCTAGCTATAGTCTCCTGTAGGACTGATCCCTAGCTATAGTCTCCTGTAGGGCTGAACCCTAGCTATAGTCTCCTGTAGGACTGATCCCTAGCTATAGTCTCCTGTAGGACTGATCCCTAGCTATAGTTTCCTAAGTCTGAATCGGGCCCTTAATTAACAATGGGCCAGGTATATGAAGGTAAACGTCATGACAAGGATCATTGATTACCATCTGCAGGTGCTTCCAGAGGTCCTGGTAGACTGTGTTGCTGTACTTGAATGTATCCAGATACGTCTGTGGAGAGAACAAGTCACATTTCAGCCTCAAAACACCCAACCACTTCCCTTTCAGCCTCAAAACACCCAACCACTTCCATTTCAGCCACAAAATAAGCACAGTCCTAAAGGGGGTGATCCTCCCCTGCAGATGACAACGTGTGGGAGGTTGGCCGTGCTCCTCCCCTGCGGTGTGGGAGGTTGGCCGTGCTCCTCCCCTGCGGATGACAATGTGTGGGAGGTTGGCCGTGCTCCTCCCCTGCAGATGACAATGTGTGGGAGGTTGGCCGTGCTCCTCCCCTGCAGATGACAATGTGTGGGAGGTTGGCCGTGCTCCTCCCCTGCAGATGACAATGTGTGGGAGGTTGGCCATGCTCCTCCCCTGCAGATGACAATGTGTGGGAGGTTGGCCGTGCTCCTCCCCTGCGGTGTGGGAGGTTGGCCGTGCTCCTCCCCTGCAGATGACAATGCCTGTTTTGAGAGAAGAGATTTCCTCTGTTCTTTGAAAGTGGGTTATTTGTGTGGTTCCAGTGTCGGAAGGACGCAGCGGTTGGTACAGCCAGTATTTCCTAGTTCCTAAGTGTAGTGGAACGCTGCGTCCCATCCTGGACTTGCCTGGTCTGGACAAGCACCTCAAGGTGTGCAAGTTCAAAATGCTCATGCTTCAACGGCTTATACAGTCAGCGCGTCCCAGCAATTGATTCACAAAGCTACGCGTCTGGACCATCTCGCTAACGCCAAAGGTTGCTCAAGGTATCCCCTTCATGCCTGAGAACGTGATTACAACTGTGCAGAGAACATGATTACAACTGTACAGAGAACATGTATTGGCGCTTTGCCTGTTTGATGGTTCGTCTGAGGGCATAGCGGGATTTCTGAAAAGTGTCCTGCTCCTTGAAAGCAGCAGCTCTAGTCTTTAGCTCGATGCGGATGTTGCCTGTAATCCATGGCTTCTGGTTGGGATGCGTACGGTCACTGTGGGGACGACGTTGTCGATGCACTTATTGATGAAGCCGGTGACTGAGGTGGTGTACTCCTCAATGCCATTGGATGAATAATGGAACATATTCCGGTCTGTGCTAGCAAAACAGTCCTGTAGCGTAGCATAAGTGTCGTCTGACCACTTCAGTATTGAGCGAGTAACTGGTACTTCCTATGACTAATATAGATGAGAACTCTCTTGGTAGATAGTGTGGTCTACAGCTTATCGTAATGAGATTTCTTTAATATTAGACATTGCGCACCAGCTGTTATTGACATATAGACACACGTCTTACCAGACGTAGCTGCTCTGTCCTGCCGATGCATGGAAAACCCAGTCAGCTCTATATGTGACTCACCACCTTTGTGTTCGTCAGGATTACCAACACAGGCTGACCAGATCAAATAGACAGAAGCCTTCTATATGGCTTCTGTCAACCAATCCTCTCTCCTCTCTCGGCATGTCCAGCCCACTCATTATCTCAGCCAATCATGGCTAGTGGGACGGTTGCTGTCTTTTTCTGTGGCTTAACCAACTAAGCTCGTAATTTAACAATTGTACTCATATTTACAGATGGCATACTGTCACGACTTCCACCGAAGGTGTCTCCTCTGCCTGTTCGGGCGGCATTCGGCGGTCGTCGTCACCGGCCTACTAGCTGCTACCGATCCCTTTCCTTCATTGTCTATTGTATTGGTTTCACCTGTGTCTTGTTTGGTGTTGTGGGCTAGGGCTATTTAAGCCGGTTAGGCCCGCCTCCTTTTGTGCGGGCTTGTATTCTGTTAGTTGGAAGACGTTAGTTTGTGTTTCACTAGCCGTTGTTCAGTATTCTGTTTCTTTAGCCGTCTTTTGTTCTAGTGCGCCTGTTTTGGTATTTTCTTTTTTCGCACCATATTAAAAGACGGTTCTGCATCAATCCTCTGCTCTCTGCGCCTGACTCCACACCCTACACTCCTACCTTGTGACAGAAGCCGGCACCAAAAAAAGATGGAGTCAGCAGGAGCAGCCTCTTCCCCTCTCCCATCTATGGAGGAGCGTGTCCTCCATCATACAGCCATCCTCCACCGAATTGGGTCGGCGATGGATCAGATAATGGAGAGGATGGACCGATGGGAGAGGAGTGGTCTCCCTACCTCACCTCCAGCTCCTCTTCCTCAACCTATTCCTCCGGTGGTGTCCGGATCCAGCGCACTACGTCTTGCGCCCCCAAGGGAGTACGATGGGACAGCGGCTGGGTGCAAGGGTTTCTTGCTCCAGCTAGAACTATACCTGGCTACCATTCGCCCGACTCCCTCGGGGGAGGAGAGCGTAAGCGTCCTCATCTCCTGTCTAACGGGTCGAACCCTGGAGTGGGCCAATGCTGTGTGGAGTAGCCCTGATTCCGCTAGAGAAGACTACCCAGAGTTCACCCGCCGGTTCCGGGCCGTGTTCAACAACCCACCAGAGGGCCGAGCGGCAGGTGAACGGCTGTTCCATCTAAGACAGGAGATGAGGAGCGCGCAGGACTTCGGGCTGGAGTTTCGGACCTTGGCTGCTGGAGCGGGGTGGAACGGCAGGGCTCTAATGGACCACTACAGGTGTAGTCTCCGGGAGGACGACCGCAGGGAGCTAGCTTGTCGGGACGCTACCCTCTCTCTAGATGAGTTGATAGACATGTCGATCCGACTGGACAACCTGCTGGCTGCTCGCGGGCGGACTGAGAGGGCTCTGTTAGTTCCACCTCCCGCTCCTCCTGGTCCTATTCCGATGGAGTTAGGGGCGACTGGTTCGAGGGGGACCGGAGGAGGAGTCTCCTCTTGCACCAATTGTGGTCGGAGAGGGCACAATACCGATCGGTGCTGGAGGAGCTGTTCTGGGAGTCGAGAGGGCAGGCAGAACACTACTCGGCTACCCCAGGTGAGTCAGCACCAAACTCACCCAGAACTCCCTGTTGGACACATGTTTTTACCTATCTCTTTTCCTGATTTTTCTCCCTCTCTCCAGCATAAAGCGCTAGTCGATTCAGGCGTAGCTGGGAATTTTATAGATCGCAGACTCGCTTTGAAATTAGGAATTCCGTTAGTGTTAGTAGATCAACCCATCCCCGTGCACTCCCTAGATAGTAGACCGTTAGGGTCAGGGCTGGTCAGGGAGATTACGGTTCCACTGGACATGGTAACGCAGGGGGATCATAGGGAATGGATTAGTCTGTTCCTTATTGATTCACCTGCGTTTCCGGTGGTGCTGGGGATTCCCTGACTGGCTAGTCACAATCCCATGATTTCGTGGAAACAGGGGGTTCTCCAGGGGTGGTCAGAGGAGTGTTCAGGGAGGTGTAGAGGAGTTTCCATCGGTGCCACAACGGTGGAGAGTCCAGACCAGGTCTCCACTGTGCGCATTCCCTCTGAATATGCCGATTTGGCTATCGCCTTCTGTAAGAAGAAGGAGAACCCAATTAACCACCTCATCGACGAGGGGATTGCGTGATAAACCTCCAGGTAAACGCAGCACTTCCCAGGAGTCACGTGTACCCGTTGTCACAAGAGGAGACAGTGGCTATGGAGACATATGTCACTGAATCTCTGAGACAGGGGTACATTCGGCCCTCCATCTCACCCATCTCCTCAAGTTTCTTTTTTGTGAAGAAAAAGGAGGGAGGTCTGCATCCGTGCATTGATTATAGAGGTCTAAATGCCATCACAGTGGGATTTAGTTACCCGCTACCTCTTATCGCTACGGCGGTGGAATCATTTCACGGAGCGCGTTTCTTCACGAAACTGGACCTCAGGAGCGCATATAATTTGGTGCGTTTCCGGAAGAGAGATGAGTGGAAAACTGCGTTTTGTACCACTTCTGGCCCTTATGAGTACCTCGTCATGCCGTATGGGTTGAAGAATGCGCCAGCAGTCTTTCAATCTTTCGTAGACGAGATTCTCAGAGACCTGCACGGGCAGGGTGTGGTGGTGTATATCGATGATATCCTGATCTATTCCGCCACACGCGCCGCTCATGTGTCTCTGGTGCGTAAGGTACTTGGGCGACTGCTGGAGCATGACTTATATGTCAAGGCGGAGAAATGTGAGTTTTTCAAGCAAGCCATTTCCTTCCTGGGTTATCGTATTTCCACCTCTGGGGTGATGATGGAGTGTGACCGCGTTACAGCCGTGCGTAATTGGCCGACTCCGACCACGGTAAAGGAGGTGCAGCGTTTTTTAGGGTTTGCCAATTATTACCGGAGTTTTATCCGGGGTTTTGGCCAGGTGGCTGCTCCCATTACCTCACTGCTGAAGGGGGGGCCGGTGCGGTTACGATGGTCGGCGGAGGCGGACAGAGCTTTCAGTCGTCTGAAGGAGCTGTTCACCAACGCTCCCTTGCTGGCTCATCCGGACCCCTCTTTGGCGTTCATAGTGGAGGTGGGTGCGTCTGAGGCTGGGGTTGGAGCCGTGCTATCACAGCGCTCGGGGGCGCCACCGAAGCTCCGCCCCTGCACTTTCTTTTCGAGGAAGCTCGGTCCGGCGGAGCGAAACTATGACATGGGGGACCGGGAGTTGCTCGCTGTGGTCAGGGCTCTGAAAGTGTGGAGACATTGGCTTGAGGGGGCAAGGCATCCTTTTCTCATCTGGACTGACCACTGTAATCTGGAGTATATCCGGGCAGTGAGGAGACTGAATCCGCGGCAGGCTAGGTGGGCTTTGTTGTCACTAGATTTCAGTTTACTATTTCTTATAGACCAGGTTCCCTTAATACTAAGGGTGACGCGCTGTCCCGTCTCTATGACACCGAGGAGCGGTCTATCGAGCCTACTCCCATGCTTCCAGCTTCATGTCTGGTAGCACCGGTGGTATGGGAGGGGAACGCGGACATTGAGCGGGCGTTACAGTTGGAACCTGCGCCTCCTAAGTGTCCAGCAGGTCGTCAGTACGTGCCGCTTAGTGTTCGCGATAAACTGATTTGGTGGGCTCATACGCTACCCTCTTCGGGTCATCCAGGGATTGAGAGGACGGTGCAGAGTCTTAGGCGGAAATACTGGTGGCCCACTTTGGTTAAGGACGTGAGGTTTTATGTCTCCTCCTGTTCGGTATGCGCCCAGAGTAAGGCTCCTAGACACTTACCTAGAGGGAAGTTACAGCCCCTCTCCGTTCCACAACGACCGTGGTCTCATCTGACGGTGGATTTCCTCACCGATCTTCCCCCGTCCCAGGGGAACACTACGATCCTGGTCGTTGTGGATCGGTTCTCTAAGTCCTGCCGTCTCATCCCGTTGCCCAGTCTCCCTACGGCCCTACAGACTGCGGAGGCCCTGTTTACCCACGTCTTCCGGCACTACGGGGTGCCTGAGGACATTGTTTCTGATCGGGGTCCTCAGTTTACTTCCTGAGTGTGGAGGGCGTTTATGGAGCGTCTGGGGATCTCGATTAGTCTGACCTTGGGTTTCCACCCTGAGAGTAATAGGCAGGTGGAGAGAGTGAACCAGGATGTGGGTAGGTTTCTGCGGTCGTATTGTCAGGACCGGCCTGGTGAGTGGGCGAGGTACGTCCCATGGGCGGAGGTGGCTCAGAACTCACTTCGTCACTCCTCCACTAACATGTCACCTTTCCAGTGCGTGTTGGGCTGGCACCGTGGCATCAGAGCCAGACTGAAGCTCCTGCGTTGGAGGAGTGGGTGCAATTTCCTTGGGAGCAATTTCCAAATGCCTGAAGGTACCACGTTCATCTGTAGTACGCAAGTATAAACACCATGGGACCACGCAGCCGTCATACCGCTCAGGAAGGAGATGCATTCTGTCTCCTAGAGATGAACGTACTTTGGTGCGAAAAGTGAAAATCAATCCCAGAACAACAGCAAAGGACCTTGCTGGAGGAGATGCTGGAGGAAACAGGTACAAAATTACCTATATCCACAGTAAAACGAGTCCTATATCGACATAACCTGAAAGGCCACTCAGCAAGGAAGAAGCCACTGCTCCAAAACCGCCATAAAAAAGCCAGACTACGGTTTCGTACTTTTTGGAGAAATGTCCTCTGGTCTGATGAAACAAAAATAGAATTGTTTGACCATAATGACCATCGTCATGTTTGGAGGAAAAAGGGGGAGGCTTGCAAGCCGAAGAACACCATCCCAACTATGAAGCACGGGGGTGGCAGCATCATGTTGTGGGGGTGCTTTGCTGCAGGAGGGACTGGTGCACTTCACAAAATAGATGGCATCATGAGGGAGGCAAATTATGTGGATATAATGAAGCAACATCTCAAGACATCAGTCAGGAAGTTAAAGTTTGGTCGCAAATGGGTCTTCCAAATGGACAATGGCCCCAAGCATACTTCCAAAGTTGTGGAAAAATGGCTTAAGGACAAAGACAGGTATTGGAGTGGCCATCACAAAGCCCTGACCTCAATCCTATATACAATTTGTGGGCAGAACTGAAAAGGCATGTGCGAGCAAGGAGGCCTACAAACCTGACTCAGTTACACCAGCTCTGTCAGGAGGAATGGGACAAAATTCCCCCAACTTATTGTGGAAGCTTGTGGAAGGCTACCCAAAACGTTTGACCCAAGTTAAACAATTTAAAGGCAATGCTACCAAATACTAACTGAGTGCATGTAAACGTCTGACCCAGTGGGAATGTGATGAAAGAATAAAAGCTGAAATAAATAATTCTCTCTACTATTATTCTGACATTACACATTCTTACAATAAAGTGGTGATCCTAACTGACCTAAGACAGGGACTTTTTACTAGGATTAAATGTCAGGAATTGTGAAAAACTGAGTTTAAATGTATATGTATGTAAACTTACGACTTCAGTTGTAAATATATATATATATAAACAAAATGATGTGGAACAAAATATAGTAATTAGACATGTACATAAACAATACTCACACTAAGTCCTCTGGCGAAGACCGGCTCTGTCAGGAACTCAGACAGCATCCTCAGAACTGCAGCACCCTGGGAGGAAGAGATCACAGGATATAAGACATGTCAGGCCCAGTACAGCCTGCTGCTCTCGCCTGAGTCAAAATCCAGAAGAGAAATGATGACACAAAATACTTTCATTTCCTTCAGGACATGTGGAATTTGCTATTTCAATGTAATGCCGATAAAAATGTTTAAAGTCGACTTTGACCCAGGTGATTTTGACCCAGATGACTTTGACCCAGGTGATTTTGGCCCAGGTGAATGTGGCACGCTGTGCTGTGTTGTGAAGCCAGTAGGATGCCAGTAAGAGGTGTGATTAGAAGCCTACCTTTTTGTAGGTGATGGAGTCAAACAGTTCACTGATCTGCTCAGGCCTCATGATGTCTTCCTCTTTAGCAGAGAGAGGGTGAGAGGAGGCCAGCGCGTCTACAGACATCGCGCCATGCACCTCATTCAGCACTATCAGGTCTGTCTGTGGAGACATCAGGCCTTAACCTTTTAACCACTTGTATGGTCAGATGGAATTTGGAGAGCAGATTTCATTGTGGGTTAAATCCTGGAGAAACGTGTCTATTTGGAGAGCTGTGGAACAGTTAAAGTTGTACTGTACATGTTCATCTCAAGTCAAGTTAGGAGTCACTCAGTACAGATATGGTGAAAAGAAAGACTCACAATGTTCCATGTGGGTTCAGCAGAGTTGGCCCCCAGATACGAGACGTAGGAGGCGAAGCCCTCGTTGAGCCACAGGTCATTCCACCACTTCATGGTCACCAGGTTACCGAACCACTGAGGACACATGAACCCAATTCATACAGCGGCAGAGAAGGACAGGACACAGGGTGCCAGGTTACCGAACCACTGAGGACACATGAACCCAATTCATACAGATGCAGAGAGGGACAGGACACAGGGTGCCAGGTTACCGAACCACTGAGGACACATGAACCCAATTCATACAGCGGCAGAGAGGGACAGGACACAGGGTGCCAGGTTACCGAACCACTGAGGACACATGAACCCAATTCATACAGCAACAGAGAGGGACAGGACACAGGGTGCCAGGTTACCGAACCACTGAGGACACATGAACCCAATTCATACAGCGGCAGAGAAGGACAGGACACAGGGTGCCAGGTTACCAAACCACTGAGGACACATAAACCCTATTCATACAGCGGCAGAGAAGGACAGGACACAGGGTGCCAGGTTACCAAACCACTGAGGACACATGAACCCAATTCATACAGCGACAGAGAGGGACAGGACACAGGGTGCCAGGTTACCAAACCACTGAGGACACATAAACCCTGTTCATACAGCGGCAGAGAGGGACAGGACACAGGGTGCCAGGTTACCAAACCACTGAGGACACATAAACCCTGTTCATACAGCGGCAGAGAGGGACAGGACACAGGGTGCCAGGTTACCAAACCACTGAGGACACATGAACCCTGTTCATACAGCGGCAGAGAGGGACAGGACACAGGGTGCCAGGTTACCAAACCACTGAGGACACATAAACCCTGTTCATACAGCGGCAGAGAGGGACAGGACACAGGGTGCCAGGTTACCAAACCACTGAGGACACATAAACCCTGTTCATACAGCGGCAGAGAAGGACAGGACACAGGGTGCCAGGTTACCAAACCACTGAGGACACATGAACCCTGTTCATACAGCGGCAGAGAGGGACAGGACACAGGGTGCCAGGTTACCAAACCACTGAGGACACATAAACCCTGTTCATACAGCGGCAGAGAGGGACAGGACACAGGGTGCCAGGTTACCAAACCACTGAGGACACATAAACCCTGTTCATACAGCGACAGAGAGGGACAGGACACAGGGTGCCAGGCTACATTATAATAACCTGAGACTGTCCTAATATGGACGCTGTAGATGAATAAGGTGTTATATGAATTATTACATGTAGCTTATGACTGCATCCCAAATGGATCCCTATGTCCAAAGGGCTCTGGTCTGAAGTAGGGCACTATATAGGGAATATGGTCCCATAGGGCTCTGGTCTAAAGTAGTGCACTATATAGGGAATAGGGTGCTATTTGGGATGCAGTATATGCTACATGTAATAAATAATAAAACACCTTAGGAGTCTATTGATGCACCAGTGCCTCAGTCTAAGTTACATAATGAAATAATCCCCTTTAAATACGTCAGATGAAGCTCGATATTTCCGGTTTCGAGACATCCTGAAAATGTGTCTTTTCACAAAAACCTCTGAAGCGTCTGAAGGGAACTCATACAAGCGCATGGAAGAATGGAGGTTGTTTGGTGCCAATAGAAATAAGGGGGTAAATATGTGTACAAAACAAAACGACAATATTTCCTGAGCTTTCTGAAATCTCAGAGATACTTCAAAACCTTATTCCTTATGATTCATTTTTTGACTGTCTTTTTGCCATTTATGAGTGTTTTATTCAATGTGTTTCAATGCTCTATAGTAATAAAGGCCAAATCCAATACTTTACATGGGCTACCTAAGACCAGGTCTGGAGTAATGCTGTCCCTGTCTGGCACCCTGGCCTCTCTCAACCTCTGACACCACAGCAGACCTACTGTCCATCTACATGGGCTGCCTAAGACCAGGTCTGGAGTAATGCTGTCCCTGTCTGGCACCCTGGCCTCTCTCAACCTCTGACACCACAGCAGACCTACTGTCCATCTACATGGGCTACCTAAGACCAGGTCTGGAGTAATGCTGTCCCTGTCTGGCACCCTGGCCTCTCTCAACCTCCGTCTGCTCAGCTGGAGTTCGTCCAGAAGACAGCCTGCAGAATAATGATGGGCGGGTTGTGCACCAGCTATCGTGAAGCCCTCGAAACTCTAGGAATCATGTCTTTGGAGAGCAGATCTGCCTGACATTGGCTAAATCCCTGCAGAGCTGGCAGTTTGCAGACTGACTCCCCCCAACCAGACAGCAGGTCTCTGGACGAACCCGAAACAGCCACAAACTGAACGCCCATGACACGGACAGGCCGCTATCACAACTCTCCCATCCCACACTTCACTAAACTAATCAATGCACACACACTTTAGCCCAGGGGCCTTAGGGATGCCTATGGACATATGTCTAAATCTGCCAACCCAAACCCTAGTCTCCTAGTCCCTGCTGCTGAAAAACATCCCCACAGCATGATGCTGCCATCACCATGCTTCACCGTAGGGGAGGTACCAGGTTTCCTCCAGACGTGACGCTTGGCATTCGGTACAAAGAGTTCAATCTTGGTTTCATTAGACCAGAGAATCTTGTTTCTCATATTCTGAGAGTCTTTAGGTGACTTTTGGCAAACTCCAAGTGGGCTGTCATGTGCTTTTAACTGAGGAGTGGTTTCCATCTGGCAACTCTACCATAAAGGCCTGATTGGTGGAGTGCTGCAGAGATGGTTGTCCTTCTGGAAGGTTCTCCCATCTCCACAGAGGAACACTGGAGCTCTGTTAGAGTGATCATTGGGTTCTTGGTCACCTCCCCTGACCAAGACCCTTCTCCCCCGACTGCTCAGTTTGGACGGGCGGCCAGCTTTAGTAAGAGTCTTGGTGGTTCCAAACTTCTTCCATTTAAGAATGATGGAGGCCAATGTGTTTTTGGTACCCTTCCCTAGATCTGTGCCTCGACACAATCCTGTCTCGGAGCGCTAAAGACAATTCCATCGACCTCATGGCTTGGTTTTTGCTCTGACATACACTGTCAACTGTGGGACCTTACATAGACAGGTGTGTGCCTTTCCAAATCATGTCAATCAATTGAATTTACCACAGGTGGACTCTAATCAAGTTGTAGAAACATCTCAAGGATGATCAATAAAAACAGGATGCACCTGAACTCAATTTCGAGCCTCATAGCAAAGGGTCTGAATACTTAGGTATTTCTGTTTTAAGTCATTTCTATACATTTGCAAACATTTCTAAAAACCTGTGTTCGCTTTGTCATTATGGGGTATTGTGATGTCATTATGGGGTATTGTGATGTCATTATGGGGTATTGGGATGTCATTATGGGGTATTGGGATGTCATTATGGGGTATTGGGATGTCATTATGGGGTATTGTGATGTCATTATGGGGTATTGTGATGTCATTATGGGGTATTGGGATGTCATTATGGGGTATTGTGATGTCATTATGGGGTATTGTGATGTCATTATGGGGTATTGGGATGTCATTATGGGGTATTGTGTGTAGATTGATCAGGGAAGTCAAGGAGTCAGTAGAGTGGACACTCAGCTATGTAGTCAGTGGACACTCAGCTATGTAGTCAGTGGAGTGGACACTCAGCTATGTAGTCAGTGGACACTCAGCTGTGTAGTCAGTGGAGTGGACACTCAGCTATGTAGTCAGTGGACACTCAGCTGTGTAGTCAGTGGAGTGGACACTCAGCTATGTAGTCAGTGGACACTCAGATACCATAAAAAAAAATCCTGCACAGGCACAGAAATGGCAATTTGTATTCCAGAAAAAATGGAAGCGCAGCCACTCAGTATATATAACAGCATAGTATTGACTGTAATACAGACCAGGGGAGCCAGCTGCAGCCTCTCAGTATATATAACAGCGTAGTATTGACTGTAATACAGACCATGTGAGCCAGTTCATGAGAGATGACCGTAGCGATCCACTCTTTGTCTCCGTTGGATGAGCTGGCAGGGTTGAAGAGCAGGGCTGTCTCTCTGTAGGTGATCAGACCCCAGTTCTCCATGGCTCCAGCACTGAAGTCAGGCAGAGCTATCTGGTCTACAGGGGAAAGGAGCAATCATATCCCTTACACTTAACATGGTGTGAGTCTCAAATGGTGCCCTATTCCCTTTATAGTGCACTACTTTAGCCTAGAGGCCTATGGGCCCTGGTCAAAGGTAGGGTCACTACAAAGGGAATAGGGTGTCATTTGGGACGCAATAGGAATCTCTCTTCAACAACAGACAGGGAATCTGAGAGGAAGAATAGTACGGCGGTTTTTAAGTGTTACCTGATTTGGTCAGAGGATAGCTAGAGTTGTAGTAGTTTTCAAAGAACTCCAGGATTGGTCCAGTTTTTAGCAGGGCGTAATCTCCCTGGCCCTCAGCAATGGCCTGTTTACGAGCCCAAATCCTGATCTGGAAATGAAGACATGTTTTCCTTCAGGAGATACTGTACCATGGGGCCTCATTCATAAAACACGTTCTTAGAGTTATACTTGAACTTTAAATCATAAAAGATACTGAGCATGAAAAACACTTTGCTGACGCAGGTTCTACGAAGCCCATGTGTAACTTACGCTCCTGTGATCCATAAATCTCAAATTAATTTAAAATTGACAGCACCTGAACGTGCACAAACAAGGGTTTAGTCAGGAATAGCCAAACAAGGGTTTAGTCAGGAATAGCCAAACGAGGGTTTAGTCAGGAATATCCAAACGAGGGTTTAGTCAGGAATAGCCAAACAAGGGTTTAGTCAGGAATAGCCAGGGACCAAAAGAGAAAAGCTAACGTTTTGGAAGACGAGATCACGGCGATGGTAGAGGAGATTGAAGACAAGCAACATGTATTATTCTGTGGACTAAACAGTGCGTTGACGAAGCCAAACAGGTATCTTGGGAGCCACTGCAGTGAACCAGGTGGGGCAGTTCTGGGAACCAGGTGGGGCAGTTCTGGGAACCAGGTGGGGCAGTTCTGGGAACCAGGTGGGGCAGTTCTGGGATAACTGAGGTAAGGATTGGGGGAGTGGAAACTGATCCTAGATCTGTACCTAGGGGAAACTGATCCTAGATCTGTACCTAGGGGAAACTGCTCCTAGATCTGTACCTAGGGGAAACTGATCCTAGATCTGTACCTAGGGGAAACTGATCCTAGATCTGTACCCAGGGGAAACTGATCCTATATCTGTACATAGGGGAAACTGATCCTATAGCTGTACCTAGGGGAAACTGATCCTATATTTGTACCTAGGGAAAACTGATCCTAGATCTGTACTTAGGGGAAACTGATCCTAGATCTGTACCTAGGGGAAACTGATCCTAGATCTGTACCTAGGGGAAACTGATCCTAGATATGTACCTAGGGGAAACTGATCCTAGATCTGTACCTAGGGGAAACTGATCCTATATCTGTACCTAGGGGAAACTGATCCTATAGCTGTACCTAGGGGAAACTGATCCTATATTTGTACCTAGGGAAACTGATCCTAGATCTGTACTTAGGGGAAACTGATCCTAGATCTGTACCTAGGGGAAACTGATCCTAGATCTGTACCTAGGGGAAACTGATCCTAGATCTGTACCTAGGGGAAACTGATCCTATATCTGTACCTAGGGGAAACTGATCCTATAGCTGTACCTAGGGGAAACTGATCCTATATTTGTACCTAGGGGAAACTGATCCTAGATCTGTACTTAGGGGAAACTGATCCTAGATCTGTACCTAGGGGAAACTGATCCTAGATCTGTACCTAGGGGAAACTGATCCTAGATCAGTACCTAGGGGAAACTGATCCTAGATCTGTACCTAGGGGAAACTGATCCTAGATCTGATCCTAGGGGAAACTTCATCCCAGAGCAGCCAACGCAGACAGATAAGAACAAGAGCAGATAAAAAAAAATATTTACCAAAACTTTTTCCCCTTCTGGTGAATGGATGAAATCGAAATCACTGACTACAAAGGCGAGTAGATAGGTTGACATGAGGGGTGTGGGTTTGAAGCTGGTCTGAGTAACATCCTGCTCGTTGACAGTGACATTGACTGAGGCTGCAGGTGGAGAGAGAGATACGGGTTAGCGAGCGTAGCAGAGACAACACGTTGGTTCCCCCAGCAGCAGCAGTTCAGGTCCCTACCGTGACAACACTCTGACGTTCTACCATAGACTTATATAAGGTTACAGAAGTTAGTATGTAATCAGTTGAGTACAACGATGGATAAGCCTACCAAGTATATTTATATCCCATAGTATAGCAGCTTACTCTGAAAATGTCCCCCAAAAAATGTAATGCTTGTTTTTTCTTCAGTCAGTTCTTGAGAGTTTGGCAGAACTTGTTCTCTCAGTCTGCACGAGAGGTCAATTTATCAGATTGTAGCGTTAAACTCTCTAACTATAATTTAGGAAACAGATCACAGATCCCATCCCCTTCGGACAGCAGCCGTCAGCACAAATACATAGATTCATGCCATTGGCCAGAACCAGGGTTCCATGCTTACCTAGATTCATGCCATTGGCCAGAACCAGGGTTCCATGCTTACCTAGATTCATGCCATTGGACAGAACCAGGGTTCCATGCTTACCTAGATTCATGCCATTGGCCAGAACCAGGGTTCCATGCTTACCTAGATTCATGCCATTGGCCAGAGCCAGGGTTCCATGCTTACCTAGATTCATGCCATTGGCCAGAACCAGGGTTCCATGCTTACCTAGATTCATGCCGTTGGCCAGAGCCACTGTTCCATGTGGGTGGAGGAGGGTCATGTGGAACACGGCCTTCATGGCAGGTTCATCAAAGCAGGGGAAGGCTTTCCTGGCGTCCACAGGCTGCATCTGAGTGGTTGCTACAACTCTACCAACACACACAGCAACTGGTATTACTACAGTACTGAAGACTAGACTGTTACAGTTTACACATCTGACTGGTTGATACAACTCTACCAACACACACTGCAACTGGTATTACTACAGTACTGAAGACTAGACTGTTACAGTTTACACATGGTGACTCTGAGAGCCGGGTCAATACACTCATATTGCATATTGTAGTTGCTGTTGGATAAGACTCTTATCAAATCCAATTTTATTGGTCACATGGTTAACAGATTGTTATTGCAAAGTGTAGCGAAATGCTTGTGCAATTTATCAGCAACTGAAGCGGGTTTGAAGTTCACATTGAAAGGTACAGACACTGTGTGTCTTAGTTCAAGGACCATCAGTTAATTACCTACATCTCTGATGGTAAACTGGTGAGAATGTTAAGGATACATATTGAACTGCTCCCATGGTATATACCACAGGAGGCTGTTGAGAGGAGGGCGGCTCATAATAACGTCCGGAACGGAGCAAATGGAATGGCATCAAACACCCGTTTGATGTGTTTGTCACCGTTCAACCTATTCCGGTCCAGTCATTAGAACGAGCCTGTTCTCCCCAATGAAGATGCCACCAACCTCCTGTGTGGTATACACATGAACAGCTGTTCCAGAGGAGAACTGGCAGGAAGCATGTCATTGTACACTACGCTGTACCCTGTGTACATGACAAATACAAGTTGATTTGATGAGAGTAATTAATCATGAATCAACACTCTATTACAGGGTTAAATTACTCTTTGGATCAACATCAACAAACTACTTCAAGTGATTAAAAGTCAATGATTCGCGTCCCAGTAAAGGCCAAAGTTCAGTTGAATATTAACTATTAGTTCATGTAAATGCACCTTGTTCAGAGTTGACGTGTAACCTTGGTTTGTACCTGTCCATCGTGGTACAAGCAGTTCAATCAATTCCTCTACAAATTACATTGGTTCAATAACGTTAAATAATACACTGGTTCAATAACATTAAATAATACACTGGTTCAATAACATTAAATAATACACTAGTTCAATAACAGGGAAACAGACGCTCCTATCCAGAGCAGTCAGGGTTAAGGGCCTCGCTCAGGGAAACAGACGCTCCTATCCAGAGCAGTCGGGGTTAAGGGCCTCGCTCAGGGAAACAGACGCTCCTATCCAGAGCAGTCGGGGTTAAGGGCCTCGCCAGGGAAACAGACGCTCCTATCCAGAGCAGTCGGGGTTAAGGGCCTCGCTCAGGGAAACAGACGCTCCTATCCAGAGCAGTCGGGGTTAAGGGCCTCGCTCAGGGACACAGACGCTCCTATCCAGAGCAGTCGGGGTTAAGGGCCTCGCTCAGGGAAACAGACGCTCCTATCCAGAGCAGTCGGGGTTAAGGGCCTCGCTAAGGGAAACAGACGCTCCTATCCAGAGCAGTCGGGGTTAAGGGCCTCGCTCAGGGAAACAGACGCTCCTATCCAGAGCAGTCGGGGTTAAGGGCCTCGCTCAGGGAAACAGACGCTCCTATCCAGAGCAGTCATGGTTAAGGGCCTCGCTCAGGGAAACAGACGCTCCTATCCAGAGCAGTCATGGTTAAGGGCCTCGCTCAGGGAAACAGACGCTCCTATCCAGAGCAGTCAGGGTTACGGGCCTCGCTCAGGGAAACAGACGCTCCTATCCAGAGCAGTCAGGGTTACGGGCCTCGCTCAGGGAAACAGACGCTCCTATCCAGAGCAGTCAGGGTTACGGGCCTCGCTCAGGGAAACAGACGCTCCTATCCAGAGCAGTCAGGGTTAAGGGCCTCGCTCAGGGAAACAGACGCTCCTATCCAGAGCAGTCATGGTTAAGGGCCTCGCTCAGGGAAACAGACGCTCCTATCCAGAGCAGTCAGGGTAAAGGGCTCCGGGACACATCAGCAAATTTATCACTGTCACGACTTCCGCAGAAGTTGGTGCCTCTCTTTGTTCGGGCCGCTTTCGGCGGTCGACGTCAGCGGCTTTCTAGCCATCGCCGATCCACTTTTCATTTTCCATTTGTTTTGTCTTTGGTTTTCACGCCTGGTTTCAATCCCCCACCTGTTCATTATTTAACCCTCTGTTTCCCCCATGTTTGTGTGCGTGATTGTTTAAGTTTCTGGCATTTACTGACGGCCGGTATTGTTGTTTAACGGGGTTTGTATTTTTACGCCCGTTGTGTTAGTGTTTTTTCCCGCACCTGAGAGTTTGTTTTGTACTGGTGCTTCTTTATTAAAATACCTTGTCCACGCATCTCTGCTCTCCTGCGCCTGACTCCTTCTTCACCAGTTACACACAGCCTGACAATCACCTCATCGGCTCGGGGATTCAACCCATTGTAGCCAAATGGAGACATCTTAACAAAGGGAGCCTTAACCAGTATCATTACAGATTCAGGGCAGGCAGTGTACAAGCAAAACTCTGCTTGGTGGATACAACAGAAGCGTTTCACTTGAATGCCATTCACTCTGACGGGTGGCAAAGGCCCGTAACCCTGACTGCTATGACAGGCAGTGTGTAACTGGTGAAGAAGGAGTCAGGCACAGGAGAGATGTGTGGACATTCACTCTGACGGGTGGCAAAGGGCGTGACGTGTTGAAAGCAATTCAGAACTCCCAATCAGTTCTAAAAACAACAATGTTGAATGAATAGGTTGTTCAAACAACCCAAAGCTGTAATACCAATCAATAACAGCAGTTCAGATGAACAACAGCAACGATGCCAGTCACGTTTTCACTGTGTATATTATGCAAATATCATGACAGATCTTGGCTGTGTAGGAGATTATGTCAATTCATCACATTAACTGGAATGACATTCATTCTGATGGGTGTGCAAAAATAACAACCTACCCTGCCACTACACTACCCTGCCACTACACTACCCTGCCACTACACTACCCTGCCACTACACTACCCTGCCACTACACTACCCTGCCACTACACTACCCTGCTACTACACTACTGCCACTACACTACCCTGCCACTACACTACCCTGCCACTACACTACCCTGCCACTACACTACCCCCTGCCACTACCACACTACCCTGCTACTACACTACTGCCACTACACTCACCCTGCTACTACACCACTGCCACCACTACACCCCCCTGCCACCACACTACCTGCCACCACACTACCCCCTGCCACTACACCACCCTGCCACCACACTACTGCCACTACACACCACCCTGCCACCACACTACACACCCTGCCACTACACTACCCTGCTACTACACTACTGCCACTACACTACCCTGCCACTACACTACCCTGCCACTACACTACCCTGCCACTACACTACCCTGCTACTACACTACTGCCACTACACTACCCTGCTACTACACTACTGCCACTACACTACCCTGCCACTACACTACCCTGCCACTACACTACCCTGCCACTACACTACCCTGCCACTACACTACCCTGCTACTACACTACTGCCACTACACTACCCTGCTACTACACTACTGCCACTACACTACCCTGCCACTACACTACCCTGCCACTACACTACCCTGCCACTACACTACTGCCACTACACTACCCTGCCACTACACTACCCTGCCACTACACTACCCTGCTACTACACTACTGCCACTACACTACCCTGCCACTACACTACCCTGCCACTACACTACCCTGCCACTACACTACCCTGCCACTACACTACCCTGCTACTACACTACTGCCACTACACTACCCTGCTACTACACTACTGCCACTACACTACCCTGCCACTACACTACCCTGCCACTACACTACCCTGCCACTACACTACCCTGCTACTACACTACTGCCACTACACTACCCTGCCACACACTACCCCTGCCACTACACCACCCTGCTACTACACTACTGCCACTACACTCACCCTGCCACTACACTACCCCTGCCACTACACTACCCTGCTACTACCCTACTGCCACTACACTACCCTGCTACTACACTACTGCCACTACACTACCCTGCCACTACACTACCCTGCTACTACACTACTGCCACTACACTACCCTGCCACTACACTACCCTGCCACTACACTACCCTGCTACTACACTACTGCCACTACACTATCCTGCCACTACACTACCCTGCCACTACACTACTGCCACTACACTACCCTGCCACTACACTACTGCCACTACACTATCCTGCCACTACACTACCCTTCCACTACACTACTGCCACTACACTACCCTGCCACTACACTACTGCCACTACACTACCCTGCTACTACACCACTGCCACTACACCACCCTGCCACTACACACTACCCTGCCACCACACCCATCCCTGCCACTACACCACTGCCACCACACCACTGCCACTACACCACCCTGCCACCACACTACTGCCACTCACACTACCCCTGCCACCACTACACTACCGCCACCACACCACCCCTGCCACTACACCACCCTGCAACCACACTACCCTGCCACTACACTACCCTGCCACTACACTACCCTTCCACTACACTACTGCCACTACACTACCCTTCCACTACACTACTGCCACTACACTACCCTGCCACTACACTACCCTGCCACTACACTACCCTTCCACTACACTACTGCCACTACACTACCCTTCCACTACACTACTGCCACTACACTACCCTGCCACTACACTACTGCCACTACACTACCCTGCAACCACACTGCACCCTGCTACTACACCACCCTGCCACCACACTACCCCTGCCACTACACCACTGCCACCACACCACCCTGCCACCACACTACCCCTGCTACTACACTACCCTGCCACCACACTACCCTGCCACTACACTACCCTGCCACTACACCACCCTGCCACGCACACCCACCCTGCTACTACACTACCCCTGCCACTACACCCCCTCTGCCACTACACTACGCTGCCACCACACTACCCCTGCCACCACACTACCCCTGCCACCACACTACTCTGCCACCACACCACCCCTGCCACTACACCACCCTGCCACTACACTACCCTGCCACCACACTACTGCCACTCACACCTACCCTGCCACTACACTACCCTGCCACTACACCACCCTACCCTGCCACCACACTACCCTGCTACTACACTGACACCCTGCCACCACACCACTGCCACCACACTACCCTGCCACCACACCACCCTGCTACTACACCACTGCCACTACACACCCTGCCACCACACCACCCTGCCACCACACTCACCCCTGCCACTACACTCACCCTGCCACCACACACTACCCTGCTACTACACCACTGCCACTACACCACCCTGCTACTACACTACTGCCACTACACCACCCTGCCACTACACCACCCTGCTACCACACTACTGCCACTACACTACCCTGCCACTACACTACCCTGCCACTACACTACTGCCACTACACTACCCTGCCACTACACTACCCTGCCACTACACTACCCTGCCACTACACTACCCTGCCACTACACTACCCTTCCACTACACTACTGCCACTACACTACCCTTCCACTACACTACTGCCACTACACTACCCTGCCACTACACTACCCTGCCACTACACTACCCTGCCACTACACTACCCTGCCACTACACTACTGCCACTACACTACCCTGCCACTACACTACCCTGCTACTACACTACCCTTCCACTACACTACTGCCACTACACTACTGCCACTACACTACTGCCACTACACTACCCTGCCACTACACTACGCTGCCACTACACTACCCTGCCACTACACTACCCTGCCACTACACTACCCTGCCACTACACTACCCTGCCACTACACTACTGCCACTACACTACCCTGCCACTACACTACCCTGCCACTACACTACCCTGCCACTACACTACCCTGCCACTACACTACTGCCACTACACTACTGCCACTACACTACCCTGCCACTACACTACCCTGCTACTACACTACCCTTCCACTACACTACTGCCACTACACTACTGCCACTACACTACTGCCACTACACTACCCTGCCACTACACTACTCTGCCACTACACTACCCTGCCAGTACACTACTGCCACTACACTACCCTGCCACTGCACTACCCTGCCACTACACTACCCTGCCACTACACTACCCTGCCACTACACTACCCTGCCACTACACTACCCCCCCTCCACACCACTGCCACTACACTACTGCCACTACACTACTGCCACTATTCAATGCGGATGCGCATGAGGTGATGAAAGCAATTGAGAAGCTTCATTCAATTTAAAAAATCACACTGATCTGTCAAATTTGTTATTTGATTTCAGACACATTTTATAGAACAGGTTTAACGAACCAAAGCGTAATTGTCAATCATTCCAATCAGTAAAAAAGCACTTCAGATGAACAACAGTGTTGTCCCACTTTTTACAGTGTACAGCAACACATCACACAGTATACGTGGCTTGTAAATTATGATTCATGTGTTTTGCTTACTTTTTGACTGGGGGACTGTACCCCTCTGTATATTCACTCCTGTAGAAGCCTCCCAGGTCATCAGCCAGCTCTCCTATAAACTCAGTGTACAGCTCATACTGGCTCCCCGCCATCAGATTACTACTCAGCTGGATCACTAGGAACTGAGTAGCAACCTGCAGCCAGCTTGTCTTGATGGTGGGAGCAGTCGCTCCATCCAGGCCAGTCAGTCTAGCGTGGTGGCCGTTGAGCAGAGTCAGGTTCAGCTTGTTACAGTGGATGAGGATCAGATCTGTGTCCTTCTTACACCGGAACACCACAGCTGACTGTCCTGTGAAGACGTAGAGGCCAGTAGAGACATTGACAACCAGTCGAGGCCAGAGGGTGATGTTGTAGGAGACAGGAGACAGGGAGTCAGGCAGTCTGTAGTGGTCCCATGGGTCTTTAGGAGTGGAGGGAGTAGTGGGGGGTACTACACCTCCTACATCTGTAGGCTTCACTGCCTCCTGGTTCTTGGCCTTCTCCTGGCTATAGACCACTGACAGGGCGATGATGGTGGCCACCACTCCAGTCCCCACGATCACACCAACTATCCCCAAAGTCTTGCTGATGAAGAACCCTTTCCCCATGTCTGTAACAGACTGATATCTGTCTATCTGAGGGTAGTGTAATGACTGACTGACAGATAGACAGAAAGACAGAAAGAGAGAGAGAGACCTAGATGGACCCAGAGGAGAATGTGTTTCATATTTATGCCCTCTGAGGAACTCCCACAAAACGCCAGGTTAATAGTTGATCCCCCAGCCCGGGACAACTTGAGAGTTCTAATCAGCTGGGTTAATAGTTGATCCCCCAGCCCGGGACAACCTGAGAGTTCTAATCAGCTGGGTTAATAGTTGATCCCCCAGCCCGGGACAACCTGAGAGATCTAATCAATAGTCATAAAGATGGGTGGATAACAGATTGCTGACTACCTGTTGTACTTTATCCTTCCTTCCTGTTTCTGGATGGAAGATCTTTCCCCGTATAAAGTGTTGAGATCTTTCCCTGAATAAAGTGTTGAGGTCTTTCCCCGTATAAAGTGTTGAGATCTTTCCCCGTGTAAAGTGTTGAGATCGTTCCCTGAATAAAGTGTTGAGGTCTTTCCCCTTATAAAGTGTTGAGATCTTTCCCTGTATAAAGTGTTGAGATCTTTCCCCGTATAAAGTGTTGATATCTTTCCCCGTATAAAGTGTTGAGGTCTTTCCCCGTATAAAGTATTGAGATCTTTCGCCGTATAAAGTGTTGAGATCTTTCCCTGTATAAAGTATTGAGATCTTTCCCCGTATAAAGTGTTGAGATCTTTCCCCGTATAAAGTGTTGAGATCTTTCCCCGTATAAAGTGTTGAGATCTTTCCCTGTGTAGTGTTGAGATCTTTCCCTGTATAAAGTGTTGAGATCTTTCCCTGTATAAAGTGTTGAGATCTTTCCCTGTATGAAGTGTTAAGGTCTTTCCCTGTACAAAGTGTTAAGGTCTTTCCCTGTGTAAAGTGTTGAGATCTTTCCCTGTGTAAAGTGTTGAGATCTTTCCCTGTGTAAAGTGTTGAGATCTTTCCCTGTGTAAAGTGTTGAGGTCTTTCCCCGTATAAAGTGTTGAGATCTTTCCCTGAATAAAGTGTTGAGGTCTTTCCCCGTATAAAGTGTTGAGATCTTTCCCCGTGTAAAGTGTTGAGATCTTTCCCTGAATAAAGTGTTGAGGTCTTTCCCCGTATAAAGTGTTGAGATCTTTCCCTGTATAAAGTGTTGAGATCTTTCCCCGTATAAAGTGTTGATATCTTTCCCCTTATAAAGTGTTGGTCTTTCCCCGTATAAAGTGTTGAGATCTTTCCCCGTATAAAGTGTTGAGATCTTTCCCTGAATAAAGTGTTGAGGTCTTTCCCCGTATAAAGTGTTGAGATCTTTCCCCGTGTAAAGTGTTGAGATCTTTCCCTGAATAAAGTGTTGAGGTCTTTCCCCTTATAAAGTGTTGAGATCTTTCCCTGTATAAAGTGTTGAGATCTTTCCCCGTATAAAGTGTTGATATCTTTCCCCGTATAAAGTGTTGAGGTCTTTCCCCGTATAAAGTGTTGAGATCTTTCCCTGTATAAAGTATTGAGATCTTTCCCCGTATAAAGTGTTGAGATCTTTCCCCGTATAAAGTGTTGAGATCTTTCCCCGTATAAAGTGTTGAGATCTTTCCCTGTGTAGTGTTGAGATCTTTCCCTGTATAAAGTGTTGAGATCTTTCCCTGTATAAAGTGTTAAGGTCTTTCCCTGTATAAAGTGTTAAGGTCTTTCCCTGTGTAAAGTGTTGAGATCTTTCCCTGTGTAAAGTGTTGAGATCTTTCCCTGTGTAAAGTGTTGAGATCTTTCCCTGTGTAAAGTGTTGAGGTCTTTCCCTGTATAAAGTGTTGAGGTCTTTCCCAGTATAAAGTGTTGAGATCGTTCCCCGTATAAAGTGTTGAGATCTTTCCCTGTATAAAGTATTGAGATCTTTCCCTGTATAAAGTGTTGAGATCTTTTCCCATATAAAGTGTTGGTATTTCCCCATATAAAGTGTTAAGGTCTTTCCCCGTATAAAGTGTTGAGATCTTTCCCCGTGTAAAGTGTTGAGATCTATCCCCGTGTAAAGTGTTGAGATCTTTCCCTGTATAAAGTGTTGAGATCTTTTCCCACATAAAGTGTTGGTCTTTCCCCATATAAAGTGTTAAGGTCTTTCCCCGTATAAAGTGTTGAGATCTTTCCCCGTATAAAGTGTTGAGATCTTTCCCTGTATAAAGTGTTAAGATCTTTCCCTGTATAAAGTGTTGAGATCTTTCCCTGTATAAAGTGTTGAGATCTTTCCCCGTATAAAGTGTTGAGATCTTTCCCCATATAAAGTGTTGAGATCTTTCCCTGTATAAAGTATTGAGATCTTTCCCTGTATAAAGTGTTGAGATCTTTCCCCGTAAAAAGTTTTGAGATCTTTCCCTGTATAAAGTGTTGAGATCTTTCCCTGTATAAAGTGTTGAGATCTTTCCCTGTATAAAGTGTTGAGATCTTTCCCTGTATAAAGTGTTAAGGTCTTTCCCTGTATAAAGTGTTAAGGTCTTTCCCTGTGTAAAGTGTTGAGATCTTTCCCTGTGTAAAGTGTTGAGATCTTTCCCTGTGTAAAGTGTTGAGGTCTTTCCCTGTATAAAGTGTTGAGGTCTTTCCCAGTATAAAGTGTTGAGATCTTTCCCCGTGTAAAGTGTTGAGATCTATCCCCGTGTAAAGCGTTGAGATCTTTCCCTGTATAAAGTGTTGAGATCTTTTCCCATATAAAGTGTTGGTCTTTCCCCATATAAAGTGTTCAGGTCTTTCCCCGTATAAAGTGTTGAGATCTATCCCCTTGTAAAGTGTTGAGATCTTTCCCTGTATAAAGTGTTGAGATCTTTCCCTGTATAAAGTGTTGAGGTCTTTCCCTGTATAAAGTGTTGAGATCTTTCCCTGTATAAAGTGTTGAGATCTTTCCCTGTAAAAAGTGTTGAGGTCTTTCCCTGTATAAAGTTAAAACCTACCCAAACATTTCACTACACTTTCTGTATCTTGTGCATGTGACAAATAAATTGTGATTGTACTTGATATAGTGTGTGTTTACCAGAGACAGTAATGTGAAGAACATAACCTGCACCAGAGTCAGATTAGGACGTAACGTTAGGCCAACGAGACGGTGTCCAAGTTCTAACATTCTCAGGGAGAATAAAGCCGTGCTTTTATTTGTCACAATCCAAACACACCAGGACAGTCGTGAAGAGGGCACGACAAAGCCTATTCCGCCTCAAGAGACTGAAAAGATTTGGCATGGGTCCTCAGATCCTCAAAAGGTTCTACAGCTGCACCGTTGAGAGCATCCTGACTGGTTGCATCACTGCCTGGTATGGCAACTGCTCGGCCTCCGACCACAAGGCACTACAGAGGGTAGTGCCGTACCGGCCCAGTACATCACCGGGGATAAGCTGCCTGTCATCCAGGACCTCTACACCAGGCGGTGTCAGAGGAAGGCCCTAAAAATTGTCAAAGACTCCAGCCACCCGAGTCATAGACTGTTCTCTCTGCTACCGCACGGCAAGCGGTACCGGAGCGCCAAGTCTAGGTCCAAGAGGCTCCTGAACAGCTAATCAAATTGCTACTCAGACTATTTGCATTGCCCTCACAACCCCATTTTTACACTGCTGCTACTCTGTTTATTATCTATGCATAGTCACTTTAACTCTACCTACATGTACATATTACCTCAATTACCTCAACTAAACTATGCCCCCACATATTGACTCTGTACCGGTACCCCCTTTATCTAGTCTCCACATTGACTCTGTACCGGTACCACCTGTATATAGTCTCCACATTGACTCTGTACCGGTACCCCCTGTATATAGCCTCCACATTGACTCTGTGCAGTACCCCCTGTATATAGCCTCCACATTGACTCTGTACCGGTACCACCTGTATATAGTCTCCACATTGACTCTGTACCGGTACCCCCTGTATATAGCCTCCACATTGACTCTGTACCGGTACCCCCTGTATATAGCCTCCACATTGACTCTGTACCGGTACCACCCTGTATATAGCCTCCACATTGACTCTGTACCGGTACCCCCTGTATATAGCCTCCACATTGACTCTGTACCGGTACCCCCTGTATATAGTCTCCACATTGACTCTGTACCGGTACCCTGTATATAGCCTCCACATTGACTCTGTGCAGTACTCCCTGTATATAGCCTCCACATTGACTCTGTACCAGTACCCCCTTTATCTAGTCTCCACATTGACTCTGTACAGTACCCACCCGTATATAGCCTCCACATTGACTCTGTACAGGTACCCCTGTATATAGTCTCCACATTGACTCTGTGCAGGTACCCCCTGTATATAGCCTCCACATTGACTCTGTACCGGTACCCCCTGTATATAGTCTCCACATTGACTCTGTACCGGTACCCCCTGTATATAGCCTCCACATTGACTCTGTACCGGTACCCCCTGTATATAGCCTCCACATTGACTCTGTACCAGTACCCCCTTTATCTAGTCTCCACATTGACTCTGTACCGGTACCCACCCGTATATAGCCTCCACATTGACTCTGTACCGGTACCCCCTGTATATAGTCTCCACATTGACTCTGTACCGGTACCCCCTGTATATAGCCTCCACATTGACTCTGTACCGGTACCCCCTGTATATAGTCTCCACATTGACTCTGTACCGGTACCCCCTGTATAAGCCTCCACATTGACTCTGTACCGGTACCCCCTGTATATAGCCTCCACATTGACTCTGTACCGGTACCCACCCGTATATAGCCTCCACATTGACTCTGTACCGGTACCCCCTGTATATAGTCTCCACATTGACTCTGTACCGGTACCCCCTGTATATAGCCTCCACATTGACTCTGTACCGGTACCCCCTGTATATAGCCTCCACATTGACTCTGTGCAGGTACCCCTGTATATAGCCTCCACATTGACTCTGTACAGGTACCCCCTGTATATAGCCTCCACATTGACTCTGTACCAGTACCCCCTTTATCTAGTCTCCACATTGACTCTGTACCGGTACCCACCCGTATATAGCCTCCACATTGACTCTGTGCAGGTACCCCCTGTATATAGTCTCCACATTGACTCTGTGCAGTACCCCCTGTATATAGCCTCCACATTGACTCTGTGCAGTACCCCTGTATATAGTCTCCACATTGACTCTGTACAGGTACCCCCTGTATATAGCCTCCACATTGACTCTGTACCGGTACCCCCTGTATATAGCCTCCACATTGACTCTGTACCGGTACCCCCTGTATATAGCCTCCACATTGACTCTGTACCGGTACCCCCTGTATATAGCCTCCACATTGACTCTGTACCGGTACCCCCTGTATATAGTCTCCACATTGACTCTGTGCAGTACCCCCTGTATATAGCCTCCACATTGACTCTGTGCAGTACCCCCTGTATATAGCCTCCACATTGACTCTGTACTGTTCCCCTGTATATAGCCTCCACATTGACTCTGTACAGGTACCCCTGTATATAGTCTCCACATTGACTCTGTACCGGTACCCCCTGTATATAGCCTCCACATTGACTCTGTGCAGTACCCCCTGTATATAGCCTCCACATTGACTCTGTACCGGTTCCCCCTGTATATAGCCTCCACATTGACTCTGTACAGTACCCCCTGTATATAGCCTCCACATTGACTCTGTACCGTTACTCCACCCGTATATAGCCTCCACATTGACTCTGTACAGTACCCTGTATATAGTCTCCACATTGACTCTGTGCAGTACCCCCTGTATATAGCCTCCACACTGACTCTGTACCGGTACCCCCTGTATATAGCCTCCACATTGACTCTGTACCGGTACCCCCTGTATATAGTCTCCACATTGACTCTGTACCGGTACCTACCCGTATATAGCCTCCACATTGACTCTGTGCAGTACCCCTGTATATAGCCTCCACATTGACTCTGTACCGGTACCCCTGTATATAGCCTCCACATTGACTCTGTACCGGTACCCCCTGTATATAGTCTCCACATTGACTCTGTGCAGTACCCCCTGTATATAGCCTCCACATTGACTCTGTACCGGTACCCCCTGTATATAGCCTCCACATTGACTCTGTACCGGTACCCCCTGTATATAGCCTCCACATTGACTCTGTACCGGTACCCCCTGTATATAGTCTCCACATTGACTCTGTACCGGTACCTACCCGTATATAGCCTCCACATAGACTCTGTACCGGTACCGACCCGTATTTAGCCTCGCTACTGTTATAGCCTCACTTCTGCTGCTCTTTAATTATTATTATTATAAAAATGTGTATACATTTTTTACGGAACACTTATTTTTCTAAACTGCACCTCATTTCACTAAGGTTAAGGGCCTGTCAGTAAGCATTTCACTGTAAGGTCTACACCTTTTGGTTAAGGGCTGGTCAGTCAGCATTTCACTGTAAGGTCTACACCTGTTGGTTAAGGGCTGGTCAGTCAGCATTTCACTGTGAGGTCTACACCTGTTGGTTAAGGGCTGGTCAGTCAGCATTTCACTGTGAGGTCTACACCTGTTGGTTAAGGGCTGGTCAGTCAGCATTTCACTGTAAGGTCTACACCTGCTGGTTAAGGGCTTGTCAGTAAGCATTTCACTGTAAGGTCTACACCTGTTGGTTAAGGGCTGGTCAGTCAGCATTTCACTGTGAGGTCTACACCTGTTGGTTAAGGGCTTGTCAGTCAGCATTTCACTGTAAGGTCTACAGCTGTGGTATTCCGCGCATGTGACAAATAAAATTTGATTTAATTTTGATTTGACTCACAACCGTAAGCTATTTTCTCTGATTGGCTCGCCATTAACTTGTAAATAATGATCGTTGTGAGTTTATTTTACTGCAATAATGAAAACAAATAAGCTAAAATGAAGATGTTTTCAGATATATGATATGGTAATTATTTGAAATGGCTAGCCAGCTAACTTACCATTAGCTATCTAGCGAACAAACTAGAAAGGAAAGGCTTTTAGTTGCCTGGTTTGCTAGATTGACATATACAAAATTCATGTTTAAACGGGTGGGTCTATTGGCGTTAAAATACACTAGTTATGCTATTTTGGACCACCAGGCTGCTAATGTCTTTTTACTTTGTCATAGCGACAACGACAAGTTTGATGTCGGATGACAATATAATGTTCACGATGTCATTGCGTCAACTGTCGATGGACGTAGTATAAACCGGCCTTTAGTCTTGAAAAGCTTTGGTTGTTTAGTACATGGCCTCACATGGGAATCCTTAAAGGGATGGGTGGGGCTAAGGCTGAAGAGGGTGGGAACGATGCTGAATGGGTGGAGACAAAGAAGAGCTATCCAGTAGGTACCAAAAATTATTCAAGGGCCATTTTCTCAAAAGTGAGGTTACAAGTTTATCAAGTAGAATAACTTTCCCATTGTTCCTCAACTGTAGTGTCTGATATTCCACTAGCTCTGAATCTCCACTTTTATCCGATGTAAAAAACACAGTTTCACATCTTGCTACATAAGTCCAAATCGAGCCGGTCGGCCACAATAACAACTGCAACACGCTCTTAAAAAAAAACACATAATTTAATCAAAGGAGTGATTTTATTATTTTGACCAAAGTTACTGAGATATTGTCCTGTTTTATTGGAATCCAGTGCAAACGTCTGTAAAGAAGGAAACTGTGTCAGATGTCCAATAACCACCTGAAGGTCTAGAGTAGGAACATATCGGGGAGGTTGGAAACTGAAGACATTAATGGAGCGTTTATTGGCAGACGTTTATGAACATGAGAACAACTGACAATCCAAAATGGAATGCACATAAACCACACAACATGATTCAAGTAAGAACATGATTCTGGTCTATTCATCGTTATACAGCACCGCTCTGTCCCAAATAGCACCCTATTCCCTATGTAGTGCACTACTTTTAACCAGAGCCCCTATGTAGCACACTATATAGGGACTAGGGTCCCATGTTTTTGGTCTGTTTAATACAGTGTGTATATCCCTGACGGTTCAGTAAGCAGTAACACCATTGGTCTGGTAGAGCGGTGCTGCGGTGGGGGTATTTCACGTACATTCATTGGCGAACCAGTTCATAACGTGCTCCTGGTTCTCCGCCACCCATTTGATGTTGGCCGTAGTCTTCTCAATAGCCTGCTCCAGAGCCAGCGTCCCAGAGCCAAACCCCACATGGGCATTGTCCTCTTTAAACTGCAACAGCTGCAATTATAGAAACATGGTAGAAATCACAATACGAACTCAAGAATGTGGTAGTTTCTAACTCGTTGGAGACGGAAGAAAAACACGCTCTGGTTCCCTGAAACTGTATCTGTAACCCCCCAACAAACAGACCAACTATACAGACATACAGTGGGGCAAAAAAGTATTTAGTCAGCCACCAATTGTGCAAGTTCTCTCACTTAAAAATATGAGAGAGGCCTGTAATTTTCATCATAGGTACACTTCAACTATGACAGACAAAAATGAGGAAAAAAAATCCAGAAAATCACATTGTAGGATTTTTTATGAATTTATTTGCAAATTATCTGCAATAGGTAAGCAGTTTGGTTTGAAGAAATCAACTGTGGGAGCAATTATTAGGAAATGGAAGACATACAAGACCACTGATAATCTTCCTCGATCTGGGGCTCCACGCAAGATCTCACCCGTGGGGTCAAAATGATCACAAGAACGGTGAGCAAAAATCCCAGAACCACACAGGGGGACCTAGTGAATGACCTGCAGAGAGCTGGGACCAAAGTAACAAAGCCTACCATCAGTAACACACTACGCCGCCAGGGACTCAAATCCTGCAGTGCCAGACGTGTCCCCCTGCTTAAGCCAGTACATGTTCAGGCCCGTCTGAAGTTTGCTAGAGAGCATTTGGATGATCCAGATGAGGATTGGGAGAATGTCATATGGTCAGATGAAACCAAAATAGAACTTTTTGGTAAAAACTCAACTCGTCGTGTTTGGAGGACAAAGAATGCTGAGTTGCATCCAAATAACACCATACCTACTGTGAAGCATGGGGGTGGAAACATCATGCTTTGGGGATGTTTTTCTGCAAAGGGACCAGGACGACTGATCCGTGTAAAGGAAAGAATGAATGGGGCCATGTATCGTGAGATTTTGAGTGAAAACCTCCTTCCATCAGCAAGGGCATTGAAGATGAAACGTGGCTGGGTCTTTCAGCATGACAATGATCCCAAACACACCGCCCGAGCAACGAAGGAGTGGCTTCGTAAGAAGCATTTCAAGGTCCTGGAGTGGCCTAGCCAGTCTCCAGATCTCAACCCCATAGAAAATCTTTGGAGGGAGTTGAAAGTCCTTGTTGCCCAGCGACAGCCCCAAAACATCACTGCTCTAGAGGAGATCTGCATGGAGGAATGGGCCAAAATACCAGCAACAGTGTGTGAAAACCTTGTGAAGACTTACAGAAAACGTTTGACCTCTGTCATTGCCAACAAAGGGTATATAACAAAGTATTGAGATAAACTTTTGTTATTGACCAAATACTTATTTTCCACCATAATTTGCAAATAAATAAATAAAAAATCCTACAATGTGATTTTCTGGATTTCTTTTTCTCATTTCGTCTGTCATAGTTGAAGTGTACCTATGATGAAAATTACAGGCCTCTCTCATCTTTTTAAGTTGGAGAACTTGCACAATTGGTGGCTGACTAAATACTTTTTTGCCCCACTGTATACTGTACCTCTAGTCTAATTTATACCTTATGAAACTGTATCTGTACCCCCCCAACAAACAGACCAACTATACATACATATACTGTACCTCTAGTCTAATTTATACCTTACGTATACAATGCAAGAGTGCAATAAGCTACGCAAAATGACGATCCTTTGTTCGAGCGGTGAGTTTATAACTGCGGAGCTGCATACCTCTTTATATTTCCGGTATGCATCATCGCAACATGGCCATTCTGCGTAGCTAATGGTAGTTCTAGCGTTGGGTACGGCGTAGGGTATAAATGAGACTTGACTCCAAGCATTATTATTCAGCTCTATTAACAGACCTCTAACACAGTGGGACGGACAGGACACAGCCCAGGGCTGCTCCACCCTGTTCTTGGAGAGCTACCTGTCATGTAGGGTTTTTCAGCCCAGGTTTTCACTCTCCTCTACAGATCGACAGGAGGGTAGCTCTCCAGGAACAGGGTTGGACAGCCCTGCTTCAGCTCCTGGTCACAGTACCAACCTGCTTCAGCTCAAACTCAGTAGAGAATCTCCTGGTCACAGCGTTGATGAGGTTAGAAAACGAGAAGGATCCTCCACCATATCTACCAGATAGAGGGATACAGATATTATTATTATCATTACTTAGTGGATAAACGTCAGTTTCTATGATACATATTCATATTACATGATGTCCAATAGCCCCATCTAGACTTACACTGTAGATATGTCATTCCAAAAAACCCTGATGACTTACTCTGTACAGTTGTAGTTCCACTTAACCCTGATGACTTACTCTGTATAGATGTAGTTCCACCTAGACTTCCTCTGTATAGATGTAGTTCCACCTAGCCCTGATGACTTCCTCTGTATAGATGTAGTTCCACCTAGCCCTGATGACTTACTCTGTATAGATGTAGTTCCACCTAGACTTACTCTGTATAGATGTAGTTCCACCTAGCCCTGATGACTTCCTCTGTATAGATGTAGTTCCACCTAGCCCTGATGACTTACTCTGTATAGATGTAGTTCCACCTAGCCCTGATAACTTACTCTGTATAGATGTAGTTCCACCTAACCCTGATGACTTACTCTGTAAAGATGTAGTTCCACCTAGCCCTGATGACTTACTCTGTAAAGATGTAGTTCCACCTAGCCCTGATGCCTTCCTCTGTATAGATGTAGTTCCACCTATCCCTGATGACTTACTCTGTATAGATGTAGTTCCACCTAGCCCTGATGACTTCATCTGTATAGATGTAGTTCCACCTAACCCTGATGACTTACTCTGTATAGATGTAGTTCCACCTAGCCCTGATGACTTACTCTGTAAAGATGTAGTTCCACCTAGCCCTGATGACTTATTCTGTATAGATGTAGTTCCACCTAGCCCTGATGACTTACTCTGTATAGATGTAGTTCCACCTAGCCCTGATGACTTACTCTGTAAAGATGTAGTTCCACCTAGCCCTGATGACTTATTCTGTATAGATGTAGTTCCACCTAGCCCTGATGACTTACTCTGTATAGATGTAGTTCCACCTAGCCCTGATGACTTCCTCTGTATAGATGTAGTTCCACCTAGCCCTGATGACTTACTCTGTATAGATGTAGTTCCACCTAGCCCTGATGACTTCATCTGTATAGATGTAGTTCCACCTAACCCTGATGACTTACTCTGTATAGATGTAGTTCCACCTAGCCCTGATGACTTACTCTGTATAGATGTAGTTCCACCTAGCCCTGATGACTTACTCTGTATAGATGTAGTTCCACCTAGCCCTGATGACTTACTCTGTATAGATGTAGTTCCACCTAGCCCTGATGACTTACTCTGTATAGATGTAGTTCCACCTAGACTTACTCTGTATAGATGTAGTTCCACCTAGCCCTGATGACTTACTCTGTATAGATGTAGTTCCACCTAGCCCTGATGACTTACTCTGTAAAGATGTAGTTCCACCTAGCCCTGATGACTTATTCTGTATAGATGTAGTTCCACCTAGCCCTGATGACTTACTCTGTATAGATGTAGTTCCACCTAGCCCTGATGACTTACTCTGTAAAGATGTAGTTCCACCTAGCCCTGATGCCTTCCTCTGTAAAGATGTAGTTCCACCTAGCCCTGATGCCTTCCTCTGTATAGATGTAGTTCCACCTAGCCCTGATGACTTACTCTGTATAGATGTAGTTCCACCTAGCCCTGATGACTTACTCTGTAAAGATGTAGTTCCACCTAGCCCTGATGACTTATTCTGTATAGATGTAGTTCCACCTAGCCCTGATGACTTACTCTGTATAGATGTAGTTCCACCTAGCCCTGATGACTTACTCTGTAAAGATGTAGTTCCACCTAGCCCTGATGCCTTCCTCTGTATAGATGTAGTTCCACCTAGCCCTGATGACTTCCTCTGTATAGATGTAGTTCCACCTATCCCTGATGACTTACTCTGTATAGATGTAGTTCCACCTAGCCCTGATGACTTACTCTGTATAGATGTAGTTCCACCTAGCCCTGATGACTTACTCTGTATAGATGTAGTTCCACCTAGCCCTGATGACTTACTCTGTATAGATGTAGTTCCACCTAGCCCTGATGACTTACTCTGTATAGATGTAGTTCCACCTAGACTTACTCTGTATAGATGTAGTTCCACCTAGCCCTGATGACTTACTCTGTATAGATGTAGTTCCACCTAGCCCTGATGACTTACTCTGTAAAGATGTAGTTCCACCTAGCCCTGATGACTTATTCTGTATAGATGTAGTTCCACCTAGCCCTGATGACTTACTCTGTATAGATGTAGTTCCACCTAGCCCTGATGACTTCCTCTGTATAGATGTAGTTCCACCTAGCCCTGATGACTTACTCTGTATAGATGTAGTTCCACCTAGCCCTGATGACTTCATCTGTATAGATGTAGTTCCACCTAACCCTGATGACTTACTCTGTATAGATGTAGTTCCACCTAGCCCTGATGACTTACTCTGTATAGATGTAGTTCCACCTAGCCCTGATGACTTACTCTGTATAGATGTAGTTCCACCTAGCCCTGATGACTTACTCTGTATAGATGTAGTTCCACCTAGCCCTGATGACTTACTCTGTATAGATGTAGTTCCACCTAGACTTACTCTGTATAGATGTAGTTCCACCTAGCCCTGATGACTTACTCTGTATAGATGTAGTTCCACCTAGCCCTGATGACTTACTCTGTAAAGATGTAGTTCCACCTAGCCCTGATGACTTATTCTGTATAGATGTAGTTCCACCTAGCCCTGATGACTTACTCTGTATAGATGTAGTTCCACCTAGCCCTGATGACTTCCTCTGTATAGATGTAGTTCCACCTAGCCCTGATGACTTATCTGTATAGATGTAGTTCCACCTAGCCCTGATGACTTACTCTGTAAAGATGTAGTTCCACCTAGCCCTGATGACTTACTCTGTAAAGATGTAGTTCCACCTAGCTCTGATGAAGTCCCAGGCCAGGGGCATCCCCACCACGTTACCAGCGATGTAGCTGATGGTGGAGGTGCTGTCCTGCTTTCGGATCTTAGCTGGATTCAGGGAATAATCCAGATACCTGCAGTTTCAACACAAAAAAAAGGGATTTATGAATCGTCTCGTGTGTGATTCTGATAAAGATGTCGGGGGCGCGGGGGGAATTGACCCAAGTCCGATTTTTTACCTAATTGTGTTGCTCTAAACATGTGCAAACACAGCCTTTTAAAAGTGCGGGGCTTGTGCAATGTAATGTTTCATTTTACAGGAATAATTGTTCACATGCAGGAATGATATACAGGGCCTTCAGAAAGGATTCACACCCCTTGACGTTTGCCACATTTTGTTGTTACAGCCTGAATTTAAAGTTGATTCAATTGAGATGTTTTTGTCACTGGTCTACACACAATATCCCATAATGTCAAAGTGGAATTATGTTTTTTCGTTTTTTTTTTTTTAATTAATTACAAATTAAAAGTTGTAATGTCTTCAGTCAAGAAGTATTCAACCCCTATGTTATGGCCTAAATCAGTCCAGGAGTAACAATGTGCTTAACAAGTCACAAAATTAGTTGCATGGACTCTGTGTGCAATAATACTGTTTAAATATGATTTTTGAATGACTACCTCATCTCTGTAACCCACACATACAATTATCTGGAAGGTCCCTCAGTCCAGCAGCTTATCTCTGTAACCCACACATACAATTATCTGGAAGGTCCCTCAGTCCAGCAGCTTATCTCTGTAACCCACACATACAATTATCTGGAAGGTTTTCCAATGACTCGCAAAGGGCACCAATTGGTAGATGAGTAAACATAAAGAAAAATCTAACATTGAATATCCCTTTGAGCATGGTGACGTCATGGTGTATAAATACACCCAGTCACTACGAAGATACAGGTGTCCTTCCTAACTCAGTTGCCAGTGAGGAAGGAAACCACAGTGATTTCACCATGACGCCAAAGGTGACTTTAAAACAGTTACAGAGTTTAATGGCTGTGATAGGAGAAAACTGAGGATGGATCAACAACATTGTAGTTACTCCACAATACTAACCTAATTGACTGAGTGAAAATAAGGAAGACTGTACAGAATAAGAATATTCCAAAACATGCATCCTGTTTGCAATAAGGCACTAAAGTAAAACTGCAACAGATGTGGCAAGCAATACGTTTTGTCCTGAATACAAAGTGTTCCGTTTGAGGCAAATCCAACCAAACACATTACTGAGTAACACTCTCCATGTTTTCAAGCATAGTGGTGGTTGCATCATGTTATGGGTATGCTTGTAATCGTTAAGGACTGGGGAGTTTTTCAGGATAAAAAAAGAAACGGAAGGAAGCTAAGCACAGGCAATTTTCTAGAGGAAATCCTGGTTCAGTCTGCTTTCCACCAGACAAGCAATGATCAACAACCAATTTGATAGAGACTGAAGAAATTTGAAAAGAATAATGGAGAAATGTTGCACAATCCGGGTGTGGAAAGCTCTTAGAGACCCATAAAGACACACAGCTGTAATCGCTGCCAAAGGGGATTCTAACATGTATTGTCTCAGGGGTGTGAATACTTACGTACATTAGATATTTCAAAAAACATGTTTTCACTTTGTCATTATGGGGTATTGTGATGTCATTATGGGGTATTGTGATATCATTATGGGGTATTGTGTGTAGATGGGTGAGAAACAAACCTATTTAATCCATGTTGAATTCTGTCTGTAACAACAACATGTAGAATAAGTCAAGGGGTACATTCTGAAGGCACATGAGGAGAAAGCTGAAGTCTACCTATCCATTCGTGTAAATATATACCCTGTCTGATTCCCAATTTGTCCACTAGACAGCAGTAGGAGATCACATGACATTTCTTGGCCACTTGAAACCAGTTGCATCTGGTTTGGGTAGTGAGTGAGTCACTGTTTATGACATTGGCAGCAGTAAGATTTGAGTTTCCAAAAGACAGCTTTCACTTTCTATGTTCAGACAACAACAAAACTAATTTGGGGGACCCGGTACCGGGTCCAAAACAACCGCTCAGAGTTTAACAGGATAAAGGTTTACCATCACTCCAACTTAAGTATTTTGTGGTTTGGTTCACTAAACCAATCCTTTCCTTCAACAAAACACAAGATGAAGTGATTCTGAGTGTTAGCTCCTGCTGAGGGATTAGATTGGGCCTACTAGTTCAGCAACCAGGGGACCTCAGTACAGGCCAGGGAGGACCTCAGCTTGGCAGTCTCTGTACCTACCAGTTCAGCAGCCAGGGGACCTCAGTACAGGCCAGGGCTGACCTCAGCTTGGCAGTCTCTGTACCTACCTGTTCAGCAGCCAGGGGACCACAGTACAGGCCAGGGAGGACCTCAGCTTGGCAGTCTCTGTACCTACCAGTTCAGCAGCCAGGGGACCACAGTACAGGCCAGGGAGGACCTCAGCTTGGCAGTCTCTGTACCTACCAGTTCAGCAGCCAGGCGACCTTATTTCAGGCCAGGGCTGACCTCAGCTTGGCAGTCTCTGTACCTACCAGTTCAGCAGCCAGGGGACCACAGTACAGGCCAGGGCTGACCTCAGCTTGGCAGTCTCTGTACCTACCAGTTCAGCAGCCAGGGGACCACAGTACAGGCCAGGGAGGACCTCAGCTTGGCAGTCTCTGTACCTACCAGTTCAGCAGCCAGGCGACCTTATTACAGGCCAGGGCTGACCTCAGCTTGGCAGTCTCTGTACCTACCTGTTCAGCAGCCAGGGGACCTCAGTACAGGCCAGGGCTGACCTCAGCTTGGCAGTCTCTGTACATACCTGTTCAGCAACCAGGGGACCTCAGTACAGGCCAGGGCGGCCCTCAGCTTGGCAGTCTCTGTACATACCTGTTCAGCAACCAGGGGACCTCAGTACAGGCCAGGGCTGACCTCAGCTTGGCAGTCTCTGTACATACCTGTTCAGCAACCAGGGGACCTCAGTACAGGCCAGGGCTGACCTCAGCTTGGCAGCCTCTGTGGCTACTGTGGCATTCTTGAACATCTGCCAGGCGAAGTCCCATTCCTCCACCCCTCCTGCTGCGATGGCGTTACAGTAGACTGTCGTCTTCAGGTTGGGGTGGATCCTGTCAATAAAGAGGTGAATAAACACAGAATCAGCATCAGTAAGAGAAGGAAAACAGTCCCCTTAACTATATACATAGAGTTGCACAATTCTAGTCCCGGTGTTCTTGCTGATTCCAGGAATCTTCCAACTGGGATTTTTGGTAAAGCTGGGAAACTTTGGGAAAGCCACAGGATTTTGCAACCCAAATAATTGTGCTTGGTACTCACGGGTTGTGGTCTGGGTCCAGCATCCACTCTCGGAACCAGTCGCTGGTGAGAGTCCTGCAGCCATCCACTCCCATACGACACGCAAAGGATATGGCGTTGATCTGGTTGTATCTGAGAGATAGGAGAGACAGGAGGGACAGGGTAGTGGAACAATAGCACCCTATTGCCTATGTAGTGCACTACTTTTGAAAACAGACCAATAGTATTTACTGTTGTAAGAGAAGCGACAGAAAGATATATTTAGAAATACATTTCTGTATCTTTAATTGGTTTAAAATATCATTTGAAAAGCAGAGTTGTTACTGGTCGTTGTGTCCAGTGGGGACTCTGGTCCAATCAACCGTTCTGGTCCTGAAGTGCTCAAACAGAGGGGTGATCTGCATCTTCAGGTACGCCTGGGAGAAGTACAGTATGAACCAATCAGACCTGTTGTTTCAGCTAAGCCAAGGAGAAGTACAGTACGAACCAATCAGACCTGTTGTTTCAGCTAAGCCTGGGAGAAGTACAGAATGAACCAATCAGACCTGTTGTTTCAGCTAAGCCTGGGAGAAGTACAGTATGAACCAATCAGACCTGTTGTTTCAGCTAAGCCTGGGAGAACAGCACTAAAGTTACTTGTTGATCTATGTCATGTCCTCCGTGTTGATATTTGTCATGTCCTCTATGTTGATCTTTGTCATGTCCTCTGTGTTGATCTTTGTCATGTCCTCTGTGTTGATCTTTGTTATGTCCTCTGTGTTGATCTTTGTCATGTCCTCTGTGTTGATCTTTGTCATGTCCTCTGTGTTGATCTATGTCATGTCCTCCGTGTTGATATTTGTCATGTCCTCTATGTTGATCTTTGTCATGTCCTCTGTGTTGATCTTTGTTATGTCCTGTGTTGATCTTTGTCATGTCCTCTGTGTTGATCTTTGTCATGTCCTCTGTGTTGATCTTTGTTATGTCCTCTGTGTTGATCTTTGTTATGTCCTCTGTGTTGATCTTTTTTATGTCCTCTGTGTTGATCTATGTCATGTCCTCTGTGTTGATCTATGTCATGTCCTCTGTGTTGATCTTTGTCATGTCCTCTGTGTTGATCTTTGTTATGTCCTCTGTGTTGATCTTTGTCATGTCCTCTGTGTTGATCTTTGTCATGTCCTCTATGTTGATCTTTGTCATGTCCTCTGTGTTGATCTTTGTTATGTCCTCTGTGTTGATCTTTGTCATGTCCTGTGTTGATCTTTGTTATGTCCTCTGTGTTGATCTTTGTCATGTCCTCTATGTTGATCTTTGTTATGTCCTCTGTGTTGATCTTTGTTATGTCCTCTGTGTTGATCTTTGTCATGTCCTCTGTGTTGATCTTTGTCATGTCCTCTATGTTGATCTTTGTCATGTCCTCTGTGTTGATCTTTGTCATGTCCTGTGTTGATCTTTGTTATGTCCTCTGTGTTGATCTTTGTCATGTCCTCTATGTTGATCTTTGTTATGTCCTCTGTGTTGATCTTTGTCATGTTCTCTGTGTTGATCTTTGTCATGTCCTCTGTGTTGATCTTTGTCATGTCCTCTGTGTTGATCTTTGTCACGTCATGTCCTCTGTGTTGATCTTTGTCATGTCCTCTGTGTTGATCTTTGTCATGTCCTCTGTGTTGATCTTTGTCATGTTCTCTGTGTTGATCTTTGTCATGTCCTCTGTGTTGATCTTTGTCATGTTCTCTGTGTTGATCTTTGTCATGTCCTCTGTGTTGATCTTTGTCATGTCCTCTTTGTTGATCTTTGTCATGTCATGTCCTCTGTGTTGATCTTTGTCATGTCCTCTGTGTTGATCTTTGTCATGTCCTCTGTGTTGATCTTTGTCATGTTCTCTGTGTTGATCTTTGTTATGTCCTCTGTGTTGATCTTTGTCATGTTCTCTGTGTTGATCTTTGTCATGTCCTCTGTGTTGATCTTTGTCATGTCCTCTGTGTTGATCTTTGTCATGTCCTCTGTGTTGATCTTTGTCATGTCCTCTGTGTTGATCTTTGTCATGTCATGTCCTCTGTGTTGATCTTTGTCATGTCCTCTGTGTTGATCTTTGTCATGTCCTCAGTGTTGATCTTTGTTATGTCTGTGTTGATCTTTGTCATGTCCTCTGTGTTGATCTTTGTCATGTCCTCTGTGTTGATCTTTGGTATGTCCTCTGTGTTGATCTTTGTCATGTCCTCTGTGTTGATCTTTGTCATGTCCTCGGTGTTGATCTTTGTTATGTCCTCTGTGTTGATCTTTGTCATGTCCTCTGTGTTGATCTTTGTCATGTCCTCTGTGTTGATCTTTGTCATGTCATGTCCTCTGTGTTGATCTTTGTCATGTCCTCTGTGTTGATCTTTGTCATGTCATGTCCTCTGTGTTGATCTTTGTCATGTCCTCTGTGTTGATCTTTGTCATGTCCTCTGTGTTGATCTTTGTCATGTCCTCTGTGTTGATCTTTGTCATGTCCTCTGTGTTGATCTTTGTTATGTCCTCTGTGTTGATCTTTGTCATGTCCTCTGTGTTGATCTTTGTCATGTCCTCGGTGTTGATCTTTGTTATGTCCTCTGTGTTGATCTTTGTTATGTCCTCTGTGTTGATCTTTGTCATGTCATGTCCTCTGTGTTGATCTTTGTCATGTCCTCTGTGTTGATCTTTGTCATGTCCTCGGTGTTGATCTTTGTCATGTCCTCTGTGTTGATCTTTGTCATGTCCTCTATGTTGATCTTTGTTATGTCCTCTGTGTTGATCTTTGTCATGTCCTCTGTGTTGATCTTTGTCATGTCCTCTGTGTTGATCTTTGTTATGTCCTCTGTGTTGATCTTTGTCATGTCCTCTGTGTTGATCTTTGTCATGTCCTCTGTGTTGATCTTTGTCATGTCCTCTGTGTTGATCTTTGTCATGTCCTCTGTGTTGATCTTTGTCATGTCCTCTATGTATTGCACAACAACTATACTCAATAATAGTAGTGTTTCACAATTGTCATCAGACTCCAATTTTCCAGAGTACATAATAATATGATTATATTATAATTATATTAGCCTTTGAGACAAATAATGACATGGTGTAAGTTGTTCTATGTCATTTTCTTATTTACTAAAACTATGTTCAGTTTAGATGGCAATATTACAGAGGATATCATAGTATTATTATAGTAAATTGTATATTTAGGGTAGCAGAATTCCGGTAACTTTTTTAAAAAATTCCCAGGTTTTGAAGGGAATCTGTAATCCTTCTACCAGGATTTATGGAAAACCTGGAGAATTTGGGAAAACGAAAAACCTTTGCAACTGTAAATGTATGATATATGATATTATAGTAAGAACCCACCTGTAGCATACCGTATGCCTGTCCACGGTCGAACATGAGAATATAGTAGTTCAGATTCCTGAGAGCTGACTCCCAGGGGATGTAGTCTCTCTCCTGAGACAGGTACCTGGTAATATATAATATATAATATAACAGCTGACTCCCAGGGGATGTAGTCTCTCTCCTGAGACAGGTACCTGGTAATATATAATATATAATATAACAGCTGACTCCCAGGATGTAGTCTCTCTCCTGAGACAGGTACCTGGTAATATATAATATATAATATAACAGCTGACTCCCAGGGGATGTAGTCTCTCTCCTGAGACAGGTACCTGGTAATATATAATATATAATATAACAGCTGACTCCCAGGGGATGTAGTGTCTCTCCTGAGACAGGTACCTGGTAATATATAATATATAATATAACAGCTGACTCCCAGGGGATGTAGTCTCTCTCCTGAGACAGGTACCTGGTAATATATAATATAACAGCTGACTCCCAGGGGATGTAGTCTCTCTCCTGAGACAGGTACCTGGTAATATATAATATAACAGCTGACTCCCAGGGGATGTAGTCTCTCTCCTGAGACAGGTACCTGGTAATATATCATCTGTATAGTAGAATATATTATTCTAGTTACCTGGTGGTCCTCAGAGCTAATGTCGTGTTGATGACCTTGGCCCTGGAAACACACAACAATATGACAGCACAACTCCATCAGCTGCCAGCTTCCACACAGTTCACCGGGAAATACAGTAGGTGGGGGACATTAGCTGAACCCAGAAAGAGCTTTACCTGGCCAGGTTGAAGGCATCATCCACTATCTGAGCTCTGTTGATTAAAGGAATGACCTGCACACAGAAGTTCTCATGTTATGTTGCGTCATACGGAATCATATTCTGCTAGGTAAAATCCACATGAGAGTTTGATTGATAATGTCTACTAACCGTGTGGTCTGTGGTGAGCTGGTTGAGGAGTCGTTCCCAGTTGTCCATGTCGTAGTTAACCCTGTAATAGCCCGACACTCTAAGGTTGGCCAGAACCCACTCAGATCCTGCTGTTGTCATGGGGAGGTGTCTGTCTGGTGGAGGAAAGCAGCACACTGGTCTCAGCTAGGCGTGCAACATTCTGCCAGCTTTTACACAATTCACTGGTTTTCTTTGTTGAGAATATCCTGGTTAGAGGATTCCCGGATTTCCTGCTTATTCCCTAGTAATTCCATGAATCTTCCAACCAGGATTTTTGGAAAACAGAGACTTTTTGGGAAAGGTACCAGAATTTTGCAACCCTGGTCTCAGATTAGGATTCAACAGAGAACATCCTGTAATGATGAACAATAACATGGCCTGGCCCTGTTCAATAGATGGTACTGTCTACTGGTACTGTACGTCTTCCACTGAGACCCATGGAGATGTTCAATAGATGGTACTGTCTACTGGTACTGGTGGTCTTCCACTGAGACCCATGCAGGACTTGACACAAACGCTGGAAGTACCTGTTTCCTGAAGAAGCCAGTGCTGCTCCTTCTCCACTCCTGCCTTCATCCATTTGATGGGGACCAACCAGGTGTAACTAAACATTGGAACAGGATGGTCAGGTGACTGAATTCATTGGAACAGGATAGTCAGGTGACTGAATTCATTGGAACAGGATGGTCAGGTGACTGAATTCATTGGAACAGGATGGTCAGGTGACTGAATTCATTGGAACAGGATGGTCAGGTGACTGGATTCATTGGAACAGGATGGTCAGGTGACTGAATTCAACATTACTTTGGGTTTTATCATCATGACCTTATTGTTGGACACCCAGGCTGTACTAAACCCCTCCCTGACCCCAGGCTGTACTAACCCCAGGCTGTACTAACCCCTCCCTGACCCCAGGCTGTACTAACCCCTCCTTAACCCCAGGCTGTACTAACCCCTCCCTGACCCCAGGCTGTACTAACCCCTCCCTAACCCCAGGCTGTACTAACCCCTCCCTGACCCCAGGCTGTACTAACCCCTCCTTAACCCCAGGCTCTACCTCTACTGTTGGGGGTTAACTGCCTTTCTGTTGGGGGTTAACTGATTTGCTGTTGGGGGTTAACTTCCTTTATGTTGGGGGTCAACTGCCATGATGTTGGGGGTTAACTGCCTTGATGTTGGGGGTTAACTGCCTTGATGTTGGGGGTTAACTGCCTTGATGTTGGGGGTTAACTGTCTTGATGTTGGGGGTTAACTGCCTTGCTGTTGGGGGTTAACTGCCTTGATGTTGGGGGTTAACTGCCTTGATGTTGGGGGTTAACTGCCTTGATGTTGGGGGTTAACTGCCTTGATGTTGGGGGTTAACTGCTTTGATGTTGGGGGTTAACTGCTTTGATGTTGGGGGTTAACTGTCTTGATGTTGGGGGTTAACTGTCTTGATGTTGGGGGTTAACTGCCTTGCTGTTGGGGGTTAACTGCCTTGATGTTGGGGGTTAACTGCCTTGATGTTGGGGGTTAACTGCCTTGATGTTGGGGGTTAACTGCTTTGATGTTGGGGGTTAACTGCTTTGATGTTGGGGGTTAACTGCCTTGATGTTGGGGGTTAACTGCTTTGATGTTGGGGGTTAACTGCCTTGCTGTTGGGGGTTAACTGTCTTGATGTTGGGGGTTAACTGTCTTGATGTTGGGGGTTAACTGCCTTGCTGTTGGGGGTTAACTGCCTTGATGTTGGGGGTTAACTGCCTTGATGTTGGGGGTTAATTGCCTTGATGTTGGGGGTTAACTGCCTTGATGTTGGAGGTTAACTGCTTTGATGTTGGGGGTTAACTGCCTTGATGTTGGGGGTTAACTGTCTTGATGTTGGGGGTTAACTGCCTTGATGTTGGGGTTAACTGCCTTGATGTTGGGGGTTAACTGCTTTGATGTTGGGGGTTAACTGCTTTGATGTTGGGGGTTAACTGCCTTGATGTTGGGGATTAACTGTCTTGATGTTGGGGGTTAATTGCCTTGTTGGGGGTAAACTGCCTTGATGTTGGGGGTTAGTTGCCTTGTTGGGGGTTAACTGCCTTGACGTTGGGGGTTAACTGCCTTGATGTTGGGGGTCAATTGCCTTGATGTTGTGGGTTAACTGCCTTGATGTTGGGGGTTAACTGCCTTGATGTTGGGGGTTAACTGTCTTGATGTTGGGGGTTAATTGCCTTGTTGGGGGTTAGTTGCCTTGTTGGGGGTTAACTGCCTTGATGTTGGGGGTTAACTGCCTTGATGTTGGAGGTTAACTGCTTTGATGTTGGGGGTTAACTGCCTTGATGTTGGGGGTTAACTGTCTTGATGTTGGGGGTTAACTGCCTTGATGTTGGGGGTTAACTGCCTTGATGTTGGGGGTTAACTGCTTTGATGTTGGGGGTTAACTGCTTTGATGTTGGGGGTTAACTGCCTGGATGTTGGGGGTTAACTGCCTTGATGTTGGGGGTTAACTGCCTTGATGTTGGGGGTTAACTGCCTTGATGTTGGGGGTCAATTGCCTTGATGTTGTGGGTTAACTGCCTTGATGTTGGGGGTTAACTGCCTTGATGTTGGGGGTTAACTGTCTTGATGTTGGGGGTTAATTGCCTTGTTGGGGGTTAGTTGCCTTGTTGGGGGTTAACTGCCTTGATGTTGGGGGTTAACTGCTTTGATGTTGGGGTTAACTGCTTTGATGTTGGGGGTTAACTGCCTTGATGTTGGGGTTAACTGCTTTGATGTTGGGGGTTAACTGCTTTGATGTTGGGGGTTAACTGCCTTGATGTTGGGGGTTAACTGCCTTGATGTTGGGGGTTAACTGCTTTGATGTTGGGGGTTAACTGCTTTGATGTTGGGGGTTAACTGCCTTGATGTTGGGGGTTAACTGCCTTGCTGTTGGGGGTTAACTGCCTTGATGTTGGGGGTTAACTGCCTTGATGTTGGGGGTTAACTGCCTTTGATGTTGGAGGTTAACTGCTTTGATGTTGGGGTTAACTGCCTTGATGTTGAGGGTGATGAACTGCCTTGATGTTGGGGGTTAACTGCTTTGATGTTGGGGGTTAACTGCTTTGATGTTGGGGGTTAACTGCCTTGATGTTGGGGGTTAACTGCCTTGATGTTGGGGGTTAACTGCCTTGATGTTGGGGGTTAACTGCCTTGATGTTGGGGGTTAATTGCCTTGTTGGGGGTAAACTGCCTTGATGTTGGGGTTAATTGCCTTGTTGGGGGTAAACTGCCTTGATGTTGGGGGTTAATTGCCTTGTTGGGGGTTAACTGCCTTGATGTTGGGGGTTAATTGCCTTGTTGGGGGTTAACTGCCTTGATGTTGGGGGTTAGTTGCCTTGATGTTGGGGGTTAACTGTTTTGTAGTTGGGTGTTAACTGTCTTGATGTTGGGGGTTAATTGCCTTGTAGGGGGTTAACTGCTCTGCTCAAGGTCAGAACGTCTAGGGGGTTAACTGCTCTGCTCAAGGTCAGAACGTCTAGGGGGTTAATTGCTCTGCTCAAGGTCAGAACGTCTAGGGGGTTAACTGCTCTGCTCAAGGTCAGAACGTCTAGGGGGTTAACTGCTCTGCTCAAGGTCAGAACGTCTAGGGGGTTAACTGCTCTGCTCAAGGTCAGAACGTCTAGGGGGTTAACTGCTCTGCTCAAGGTCAGAACGTCTAGGGGGTTAACTGCTCTGCTCAAGGTCAGAACGTCTAGGGGGTTAACTGCTCTGCTCAAGGGCAGAACGGCAGATTTTTCCACCTTCCCGGCTCTGGGATTACAACCAGCGACTTTTCGGTCACTGGCCCAATGCTCTTAACCGCTATGCTACCTGCCGCCCCTGGTCTATGGTTAAACAGCATCACAGAACTGAGATCAAGAAGAATATTTACTTGTATGGAGAGGGTCTGTCCACTACAGAGTCTGGGTCCAGGAGGAAGTGCTTCTGGGTAATGTGTCCCGTGGCCGTATCTATGGTAACCACTGGGAAGCCCATCTGGAGGATCCAGCGGTTCATGATGTCATGCACTGTGTGAGGTAGACTCATCCCTGGAGTGGTGATGACTGCCTGAGAGGAGGAAACACATAGGAACATCTCTTAAGGAGCAGCGGGGCGCTAGCGGGCCAGAGGTCTATTTATCATACTGTATCCATGGTAGAAAACGAGACTTACTTTCTGTAGATGATCCCAGAGATCTGAATACACTGTGTTGTTGAAGGCAAAATCATTCAGGTACGACTGCAGAGAGAGAGAGAGAGAGAGAGAGAGAGAGAGAGAGAGAGAGAGAGAGAGAGAGAGAGAAGTGGTAGAAGTGTCATGATGTGGGTTGATTCCCTAATGTCTCCACCTACCCCATCTGACCCCTAAACAACATACTGTAGACCTCTTATGACTTCTGTAGTTACTCACTAAGACAGGATCTGATTACTGTACTGTAGTTACTAAGACAGGATCTGATTACTGTACTGTAGTTACTCACTTAGACAGGATCTGATTACCGTAATGTAGTTACTAAGACAGGATCTGATTACTGTTCTGTAGTTACTCACTAAGACAGGATCTGATTACTGTAATGTAGTTATTAAGACAGGATCTGATTACTGTACTGTAGTTACACACTAAGACAGGATCTGATTACTGTACTGTAGTTACACACTAAGACAGGATCTGATTACTGTACTGTAGTTACTCACTAAGACAGGATCTGATTACTGTAATGTAGTTATTAAGACAGGATCTGATTACTGTACTGTAGTTACGCACTAAGACAGGATCTGATTACTGTACTGTAGTTACACACTAAGACAGGATCTGATTACTGTACTGTAGTTACTCACTAAGACAGGATCTGATTACTGTAATGTAGTTACTAAGACATGATCTGATTACTGTAATGTAGTTACTAAGACAGGATCTGATTACTGTACTGTAGTCATTCAATAAGACAGGACCTGATTACTGTACTGTAGTTACACACTAAGACAGGATCTTATTACTGTACTGTAGTCATTCAATAAGACAGGACCTGATTACTGTACTGTAGTTACACACTACGACAGGATCTGATTACTGTAATGTAGTTACTAAGACAGGATCTGATTACTGTACTGTAGTTACTCACTAAGACAGGATCTGATTACTGTAATGTAGTTACTCAATAAGACAGGATCTGATTACTGTAATGTAGTTACTCACTAAGACAGGATCTGATTACTGTACTGTAGTTACTAAGACAGGATCTGATTACTGTACCGTAGTTACTCACTAAGACAGGATCTGATTACTGTACTGTAGTTACTCACTAAGACAGGATCTGATTACTGTAATGTAGTTACTCACTAAGACAGGATCTGATTACTGTAATGTAGTTACTAAGACAGGATCTGATTACTGTTCTGTAGTTACTCACTAAGACAGGATCTGATTACTGTACTGTAGTTACTCACTAAGACAGGATCTGATTACTGTAATGTAGTTATTAAGACAGGATCTGATTACTGTACTGTAGTTACACACTAAGACAGGATCTGATTACTGTACTGTAGTTACACACTAAGACAGGATCTGATTACTGTACTGTAGTTACTCACTAAGACAGGATCTGATTACTGTAATGTAGTTACTAAGACATGATCTGATTACTGTAATGTAGTTACTAAGACAGGATCTGATTACTGTACTGTAGTCATTCAATAAGACAGGACCTGATTACTGTACTGTAGTTACACACTAAGACAGGATCTTATTACTGTACTGTAGTCATTCAATAAGACAGGACCTGATTACTGTACTGTAGTTACACACTACGACAGGATCTGATTACTGTAATGTAGTTACTAAGACAGGATCTGATTACTGTACTGTAGTTACTCACTAAGACAGGATCTGATTACTGTAATGTAGTTACTCAATAAGACAGGATCTGATTACTGTAATGTAGTTACTCACTAAGACAGGATCTGATTACTGTAATGTAGTTACTCACTAAGACAGGATCTGATTACTGTACCGTAGTTACACACTAAGACAGGATCTGATTACTGTACTGTAGTTACACACTAAGACAGGATCTGATTACTGTAATGTAGTTACTAAGACAGGATCTGATTACTGTACTGTAGTTACTAAGACAGGATCTGATTACTGTACTGTAGTTACTCACTAAGACAGGACCTGATTACTGTACTGTAGTTACTCACTAAGACAGGATCTGATTATTGTAATGTAGTTACTCACTAAGACAGGACCTGATTACTGTACTGTAGTTACACACTAAGACAGGATCGGATTACTGTTCTGTAGTTACTCACTAAGACAGGATCTGATTACTGTACTGTAGTTACTCACTAAGACAGGATCTGATTACTGTTCTGAAGTTACTAAGACAGGATCTGATTACTGTACTGTAGTTACACACTAAGACAGGATCTGATTACTGTAATGTAGTTACTCACTAAGACAGGATCTGATTACTTTTCTGTAGTTACTAAGACAGGACCTGATTACTGTACTGTAGTTACTCACTAAGACAGAATCTGATTACTGTTCTGTAGTTACTAAGACAGGACCTGATTACTGTACTGTAGTTACTCACTAAGACAGGATCTGATTACTGTTCTGTAGTTACTAAGACAGGACCTGATTACTGTACTGTAGTTACTCACTAAGACAGGATCTGATTACTGTAATGTAGTTACTCACTAAGACAGGATCTGATTACTTTAATGTAGTTACTCACTAAGACAGGATCTGATTACTGTAATGTAGTTACACACTAAGACAGGATATGACTACTATACTCACAGTGAGTCCTCTGGTTAATATACTGTAACTAGACTCACAGTGAGTCCTCTGGTTAATATACTGTAACTATACTCACAGTGAGTCCTCTGGTTAATATACTGTAACTATACTCACAGTGAGTCCTCTGGTTAATATACTGTAACTATACTCACAGTGAGTCCTCTGGTTAATATACTGTTACTATACTCACAGTGAGTCCTCTGGTTAATATACTGTAACTAGACTCACAGTGAGTCCTCTGGTTAATATACTGTAACTATAAACACAGTGAGTCCTATAGTTAATATACTGTAACTATACTCACAGTGAGTCCTCTGGTTAATATACTGTAACTATACTCAGTGAGTCATATAGTTAATATACTGTAACTATACTCACAGTGAGTCCTCTGGTTAATATACTGTAACTATACTCACAGTGAGTCCTCTGGTTAATATACTGTAACTATACTCACAGTGAGTCCTCTGGTTAATATACTGTAACTATACTCAGTGAGTCCTATAGTTAATATACTGTAACTATACTCACAGTGAGTCCTCTGGTTAATATACTGTAACTAGACTCACAGTGAGTCCTCTGGTTAATATACTGTAACTATACTCACAGTGAGTCCTCTGGTTAATATACTGTAACTATACTTACAGTGAGTCCTCTGGTTAATATACTGTAACTATACTCACAGTGAGTCCTCTGGTTAATATACTGTAACTATACTCACAGTGAGTCCTCTGGTTAATATACTGTAACTATACTCACAGTGAGTCCTCTGGTTAATATACTGTAACTATACTCACAGTGAGTCCTCTGGTTAATATACTGTAACTATACTCACACTAAGTCCTCTGGTTAATATACTGTAACTATACTCACAGTGAGTCCTCTGGTTAATATACTGTAACTATACTCACAGTGAGTCCTCTGGTTAATATACTGTAACTATACTCACAGTGAGTCCTCTGGTTAATATACTGTAACTATACTCAGTGAGTCCTCTGGTTAATATACTGTAACTAGACTCACAGTGAGTCCTCTGGTTAATATACTGTAACTATACTCACAGTGAGTCCTCTGGTTAATATACTGTAACTATACTCACAGTGAGTCCTCTGGTTAATATACTGTAACTATACTCACACTAAGTCCTCTGGCGAAGACCGGCTCTGTCAGGAACTCAGACAGCATCCTCAGAACTGCAGCACCCTGGGAGGACAAAAACACAGGATATAAGATATGAAAAACAGAGTCACATTGGATTTGAATGTTTTTTCTATTCAGATCAGGAAATATTCTGGGAGCTCCCTACTACACCAGAGAGAAGGTATAATCACAGAGCCCCCTACTACACCAGAGAGAAGGTATAATCACAGAGCTCCCTACTACACCAGAGAGAAGGTATAATCACAGAGCTCCCTACTACACCAGAGAGAAGGTATAATCACAGAGCTCCCTACTACACCAGAGAGAAGGTATATTCACAGAGCCCCCTACTACACCAGAGAGAAGGTATAATCACAGAGCCCCCTACTACACCAGAGAGAAGGTATAATCACAGAGCTCCCTACTACACCAGAGAGAAGGTATAATCACAGAGCTCCCTACTACACCAGAGAGAAGGTATAATCACAGAGCCCCCTACTACACCAGAGAGAAGGTATAATCACAGAGCCCCCTACTACACCAGAGAGAAGGTATAATCACAGAGCCCCTACTACACCAGAGAGAAGGTATAATCACAGAGCCCCCTACTACACCAGAGAGAAGGTATAATCACAGAGCCCCCTACTACACCAGAGAGAAGGTATAATCACAGAGCCCCCTACTACACCAGAGAGAAGGTATAATCACAGAGCCCCTACTACACCAGAGAGAAGGTATAATCACAGAGCCCCTACTACACCAGAGAGAAGGTATAATCACAGAGCTCCCTACTACACCAGAGAGAAGGTATAATCACAGAGCCCCTACTACACCAGAGAGAAGGTATAATCACAGAGCCCCCTACTACACCAGAGAGAAGGTATAATCACAGAGCCCCTACTACACCAGAGAGAAGGTATAATCACAGAGCCCCCTACTACACCAGAGAGAAGGTATAATCACAGAGCCCCCTACTACACCAGAGAGAAGGTATAATCACGGAGCCCCCTACTACACCAGAGAGAAGGTATAATCACAGAGCTCCCTACTACAACAGAGAGAAGGTATAATCACAGAGCTCCCTACTACACCAGAGAGAAGGTATAATCACAGAGCTCCCTACTACACCAGAGAGAAGGTATAATCACAGAGCCCCCTACTACACCAGAGAGAAGGTATAATCACAGAGCTCCCTACTACACCAGAGAGAAGGTATAATCACAGAGCCCCCTACTACACCAGAGAGAAGGTATAATCACAGAGCCCCCTACTACACCAGAGAGAAGGTATAATCACAGAGCCCCCTACTACACCAGAGAGAAGGTATAATCACGGAGCTCCCTACTACACCAGAGAGAAGGTATAATCACAGAGCCCCCTACTACACCAGAGAGAAGGTATATTCATGTAAATCCACACCAAGCCCCCCGTTTCTATAAGAACAGCTCTGAATCTCTAACAATGGCGCCGGAGGAGAAGGCTGACATTTTACGTGTCCCCAACCGACTGTGTTGTTTTGTTTGTTTATTAGCATTGTTTATAACTTATTTGTTTACTTATTTTGTACATAATGTTTCTTATGACCGAAAATAACTTCTGGACATGCGATTACTCACCACGGACTGGCAGAATCCTTTTTTTCCTTTAACGAGTCTGACGTTCCCGACGTGAAGGATATACTGCTTTAATCGGGAACAGGCCCAGATCTCCGTGATTTGCACGAAGAGAAGGCGGAGAAAAAGTGGCCGGTGGGCCGGCTGCCAACTGAGAATTCGTAGGCAATCGAATAAATCTCCACTTCCTTCCATTCTGCTAGCAAACGTGTAATCTTTGGAGAATAAAATAGATGACCTACGCGGAAGACTGTAATATGCTATGCTTCACGGAGTCGTGGCTGAACGACGACACTGTCAACATACAGCTGGCTGGTTATACGCTGTACAGGCAGGATTGAACAGCGGTGTCTGGTAAGACAAGGGGCAGCGGACTATGTATTTTTTTAAATAACAGCTGGTACACGATATTTAAGGAAGTCTCGAGCTATTCCTCGCCTGAGGTAGAGTATCTCATGATAAGCTGTAGACCACACTATCTACCTAGAGAGTTTTCATCTGTATTGTTTGTAGCTGTCTACATTCCACCACAGACCGATGCTGGCACTAAGACAGCATTGAATTAGCTGTATTCCGCCATAAGCAAACAAGAAAACACTCACCCAGAGGCGGCGCTCCTGGTGGCCGGGGACTTTAATGCAGGGAAACTTAAATCAGTTTTACCAAATTTCTATCAGCATGTTAAATGTGCAACCAGAGGGGAAAAATCTCTGGACCACCTTTACTCCACACACAGAGACGCATTCAAAGCTCTCCCTCACCCTCCATTTGGCAAATCTGACCATAATTCTATCCTCCTGATTCCTGCTTACAAGCAAGAATTAAAGCAGGAAGCACCATTGACTCGGTCTATAAAAAAGTGGTCAGATGAAGCAGATGCTAAGCTACAGGACTGTTTTGCAGCACAGATTGGAATATGTTCCGGGATTCTTCCGATGGCATTGAGGAGTATACCACATCAGTCACTGGCTTCATCAATAAGTGCATCGATGACGTTGTCCCCACAGTGACCGTACGTACGTACATATCCCAACTAGAAGCCATGGATTACAGGAAACATCCGCACTGAGCTAAAGAGTAGAGCTGCCGCTTTCAAAGAGCGGGACTCTAACCCGGTCACTTATAAGAAATCCCGCTATGCCCTCCGACGAACCATCAAACAGACAAAGCATCAATACAGGACTAAGATTGAGTCGTACTACACCGGGTCTGATGCTCGTCGGATGTGGCAGGGCTTGCAAACCATTACAGACTACAAAGGGAAGCACAGCCGAGAGCTGCCCAGTGACACGAGCCTACCAGTCGAGCTAAATAACTTCTATGCTCGCCTCGAGGCAAATAACACTGAAACATTCATGAGAGCATCAGCTGTTCCGGAAGACTGTGTGATCACGCTCTCCACAGCCGATTTGAGTAAGACCTTTAAACAGGTCAACATTCACAAGGCCGCAGGGCCAGACGGATAACAAGGACGTGTACTGCGAGCATGCACTGACCAACTGGCAAGTGTCTTCACTGACATTTTCAACCTCTCCCTGTCTGAGTCTGTAATACCAACATGTTTCAAGCAGACCACCATAGTCCCTGTGCCCAAGAACACTAAGGTAACCTGCCTAAATGACTACTGACCCGTAGCACTCACGTCTGTAACCATGAAGTGCTTTGAAAGGCTGGTAATGGCTCACATCAACACCATTATCCCAGAAACCCAAGACCCACTTCAATTTGCATACCATAACAGATCCACAGATGATGCAATCTCTATTGCACTCCACACTGCCCTTTCCCACCTGGACAAAAGGAACACCTATGTGAGAAGCTTAAGGACCCTGGGACTAAACACCTCCCTCTGCAACTGTATCCTGGACTTGATCCCACCCCAGGTAGTAAGGGTAGGTAACAATACATCCGCCACACTGATCCTCAACACAGGGGCCCTTCAGGGGTGTGTGCTCAGTCCCCTCCTGTACTCCATGTTCACCCATGACTGCACAGCCTGGCACGACTCCAACACCATCATTCAATTTGCCGACGACACAACAGCGGTAGGCCTGATCACCGACAACGACGAGACAGCCTATAGTGAAGAGGTCAGAGACCTGACCGTGTGGTGCCAGGACAACAACCTCTCCCTCAACGTAACCAAGACTAAGGAGATGATTGTGGACTGCAGGAAAAGAGGACCGAGCACGCCCCCATTCTCATCGACGGTGCTGCAGTGGAGCTGGTTGAGAGCTTCAAGTTCCTAGGTCCAAGAGGCTTCTAAACAGCTTCTACCCCCGAGCCATAAGACTGAACACTTTGTCAGATGGCTACCCAGACTATTTGCATTGCCCCCTTCCCCTCTCCACACCAGTCTCTGTTATCATCTATGCATAGTCACTTTAATAATTCTACCTACATGTACATACTACCGCAACTAACCGGTGCCCTGCACATTGACTCTGTACCTGTACCCCCTGTATATAGCCTCCACATTGACTCTGTACCGGTAACCCCTGTATATAGCCTCCACATTGACTCTGTACTGGTACCCCTGTATATAGCCTCCACATTGACTCTGTACTGGTACCCCTGTATATAGCCTCCACATTGACTCTGTACCGGTACCCCCTGTATATAGCCTCCACACTGACTCTGTACCAGTACCCCCTGTATATAGTCTCCACATTGACTCTGTACCGGTACCCCCTGTATATAGCCTCCACATTGACTCTGTACCTGTACCCCTGTATATAGTCTCCACATTGACTCTGTACTGGTACCCCCTGTATATAGTCTCCACATTGACTCTGTACCGTACCCCCTGTATATAGCCTCCACATTGACTCTGTACCGGTACCCCCTGTATATAGCCTCCACATTGACTCTGTACCGGTACCCCCTGTATATAGCCTCCACATTGACTCTGTACCGGTACCCCCTGTATATAGCCTCCACGTTGACTCTGTACCGGTACCCCTGTATATAGCCTCCACGTTGACTCTGTACCGGTACCCCCTGTATATAGCCTCCACATTGACTCTGTACCGGTACCCTGTATATAGCCTCCACATTGACTCTGTACCGGTACCCCCTGTATATAGCCTCCACATTGACTCTGTACCAGTACCCCTGTATATAGTCTCCACATTGACTCTGTACAGTACCCCTGTATATAGCCTCCACATTGACTCTGTACCAGTACCCCCTGTATATAGCCTCAAAATTGACTCTGTACCGGTACCCCCTGTATATAGCCTCCACATTGACTCTGTACCAGTACCCCCTGTATATAGTCTCCACATTGACTCTGTACCGGTACCCCCTGTATATAGTCTCCACATTGACTCTGTACCGGTACCCCCTGTATATAGCCTCCACATTGACTCTGTACCGGTACCCCTGTATATAGCCTCCACATTGACTCTGTACCGGTACCCCCTGTATATAGTCTCCACATTGACTCTGTACTGTTCCCCCTGTATATAGTCTCCACATTGACTCTGTACCGGTTCCCCTGTATATAGTCTCCACATTGACTCTGTACCGGTAACCCCTGTATATAGTCTCCACATTGACTCTGTACAGTACCCCCTGTATATAGCCTCCACATTGACTCTGTACCGGTACCCCCTGTATATAGCCTCCACATTGACTCTGTACCGGTACCCCCTGTATATAGCCTCCACATTGACTCTGTACCGGTACCCCCTGTATATAGCCTCCACATTGACTCTGTACCAGTACCCCCTGTATATAGCCTCCACATTGACTCTGTACCGGTACCCCCTGTATATATCCTCCACATTGACTCTGTACCGGTACCCCCTGTATATAGTCTCCACATTGACTCTGTACCGGTACCCCCTGTATATAGCCTCCACATTGACTCTGTACCGGTACCCCCTGTATATAGTCTCCACATGGACTCTGTACCGGTAGGAGAGGTGGGAGGCATGCTTTCTTTGGGTCTAAAATGGTAAGAACCATAGAGAACTTTGCTGTAGGAAATGGTCTAGAACATAGAGAACCTTGCTGTAGGAGATGGTCTAGAACATAGAGAACCTTGCTGTAGGAGATGGTCTAGAACATAGAGAACCTTGCTGTAGGAGATGGTGTTGAACATAGAGACCCTTGCTGTAGGAGATGGTCTAGAACATAGAGAACCTTGCTGTAGGAGATGGTCTAGCACATAGAGAACCTTGCTGTAGGAGATGGTCCAGAACATAGAGAACCTTGCTGTAGGAGATGGTCTAGAACATAGAGAACCTTGCTGTAGGAGATGGTCTAGAACATAGAGAACCTTGCTGTAGGAGATGGTCTAGAACATAGAGAACCTTGCTGTAGGAGATGGTCTAGAACATAGAGAACCTTGCTGTAGGAGATGGTCTAGAACATAGAGAACCTTGCTGTAAGAGATTGTACAGAACATAGAGAACCTTGCTGTAGGAGATGGTCTAGAACATAGAGAACCTTGCTGTAGGAGATGGTCTAGAACATAGAGAACCTTGCTGTAGGAGATGGTCTAGAACATAGAGAACCTTGCTGTAGGAGATGGTCTAGAACATAGAGAACCTTGCTGTAGGAGATGGTCTAGAACATAGAGAACCTTGCTGTAGGAGATGGTGTTGAACATCTCACTGATCTCGTCAGGCCGGTTGACTTCCTCCTCTTTACGGGACAGAGGATGAGATGAGGCCAGGGCGTCCACAGCAAACACCTTGTGGACCTCATACAGGATGATCTGCTCTTTCTAGGGAGGGAGAGAGAGGGAGTGATCAGTCTTACTGTCCTCTATATGATCAGAGTAATCCTCCGGTAAGGTGATCAGTTTTACTGTACTCTATATGATCAGATTAATCCTCCTGTAAGGGTGATCAGTCTTACTGTACTCTATATGATCGGAGTAATCCTCCTGTAAGGGTGATCAGTCTTACTGTACTCTATATGATCTGAGTATTCCTCCTGTACGGTGATCAGTCTTACTGTACTCTATATGATCAGATTAATCCTCCTGTAAGGTTGTGTGATCAGTCTTACTGTACTCTATATGATCAGATTAAACATCCTGTAAGGTTGTGTGATCAGTCTTACTGTACTCTATATGATCAGATTAATCCTCTTGTAATGGTGATCAGTCTTACTATACTCCATATGATCAGATTAATCCTCCTGTAAGGGTGATCAGTCTTACTGTACTCTATATGATCAGATTAATCCTCCAGTAAGGTTGTGTGATCAGTCTTACTGTAATCTATATGATCAGATGAATCCTTCTGTAAGGGCGATCAGTCTTACTGTACTCTATATGATCTGAGTAATCCTCCTGTAAGGCGATCAGTCTAACTGTACTCTATATGATCAGATTAATCCTCCTGTAAGGGTGATCAGTCTTACTGTACTCTATATGATCAGATTAATCCTCCTGTAAGGTTGTGTGATCAGTCTAACTGTACTCTATATGATCAGATTAATCCTCTTGTAACGGTGATCAGTCTTACTATACTCCATTTGATCAGATTAAACATCCTGTAAGGGTGATCAGTCTTACTGTACTCTATATGATCAGATTAATCCTCCTGTAAGGGTGATCAGTCTAAATGTACTCTATATGATCAGATTAATCCTCCTGTAAGGGTGATTCGTCTTACTGTACTCTATATGATCGGAGTATTCCTCCTGTAAGGCAAGTCTTACTGTACTCTATATGATCAGATTAATCCTCCTGTAAGGGTGATCAGTCTTACTGTACTCTATATGATCAGATTAATCCTCCTGTAAGGGTGATTCGTCTTACTGTACTCTATATGATCGGAGTAATCCTCCTGTAAGGCGATCAGTCTTACTGTACTCTATATGATCAGATTAATCCTCCTGTAAGGGTGATCAGTCTTACTGTACTCTATATGATCAGATTAATCCTCCTGTAAGGGTGATCAGTCTTACTGTACTCTATATGATCAGATTAATCCTCCTGTAAGAGTGATCAGTCTTACTGTACTCTATATGATCAGATTAATCCTCCTGTAAGGTTGTGTGATCAGTCTAACTGTACTCTATATGATCAGATTAATCCTCTTGTAACGGTGATCAGTCTTACTATACTCCATTTGATCAGATTAAACATCCTGTAAGGGTGATCAGTCTTACTGTACTCTATATGATCAGATTAATCCTCCTGTAAGGGTGATCAGTTTTACTGTACTCTGTATAATCTGAGTAATCCTCCTGTAAGGTGATCAGTCTTACGATGTTCCACGTTGGTTCAGCGTAGTCAGCTCCTAGATACTCCACGTAGCTGGCAAAGCCCTCGTTCAGCCACAGGTCATTCCACCATCTCAGAGTCACCAGGTTCCCAAACCACTGTGGACACAGGAACATGTCACACCTAAGGAACAATCACATCCAAAAGGGCCCTCTATTCCCAATGAAGCAGTGCATTACCGTTGGCCAGCTGGCCCTCTATTCCCTTTGAAGCAGTGCATTACCGCTGGCCAGCTGGCCCTCTATTCCCTATGAAGCAGTGCATTACAGTTGGCCAGCTGGCCCTCTATTCCTAGTGGTTAGTAACTCTCTATGCCAGTAACCCTCTATTCCTGCCGGTTACTGGCCCAACGCTCTAACCACTAGACACACCTGCCGGTTACTGGCCCAACGCTCTAACCACTAGGCTACCTGCTAGTTACTAGCCCAACTCTAACCACTAGGCTACCTGCTAGTTACTAGCCCAACGCTCTAACCACTAGGCTACCTGCTAGTTACTAGCCCAACTCTCTAACCATTAGGCTACCTGCTAGTTACTAGCCCAACTCTCTAACCACTAGGCTACCTGCTAGTTACTAGCCCAACTCTAACCACTAGGCTACCTGCTAGTTACTAGCCCAACGCTCTAACCACTAGGCTACCTGCTAGTTACTAGCCCAACTCTCTAACCACTAGGCTACCTGCTAGTTACTAGCCCAACTCTCTAACCACTAGGCTACCTGCTAGTTACTAGCCCAACGCTCTAACCACTAGGCTACCTGCTAGTTACTGGCCCAACTCTCTAACCATTAGGCTACCTGCTAGTTACTAGCCCAACTCTCTAACCACTAGGCTACCTGCTAGTTACTAGCCCAACGCTCTAACCACTAGGCTACCTGCTAGTTACTAGCCCAACTCTCTAACCATTAGGCTACCTGCTAGTTACTAGCCCAACTCTCTAACCACTAGGCTACCTGCTAGTTACTAGCCCAACTCTAACCACTAGGCTACCTGCTAGTTACTAGCCCAACGCTCTAACCACTAGGCTACCTGCTAGTTACTAGCCCAACTCTCTAACCACTAGGCTACCTGCTAGTTACTAGCCCAACTCTCTAACCACTAGGCTACCTGCTAGTTACTAGCCCAACTCTCTAACCACTAGGCTACCTGCTAGTTACTAGCCCAACTCTCTAACCACTAGGCTACCTGCTAGTTACTAGCCCAACTCTCTAACCACTAGGCTACCTGCTAGTTACTAGCCCAACTCTAACCACTAGGCTACCTGCTAGTTACTAGCCCAACGCTCTAACCACTAGGCTACCTGCTAGTTACTAGCCCAACTCTCTAACCATTAGGCTACCTGCTGGTTACTAGCCCAACTCTCTAACCACTAGGCTACCTGCCAGTTACTAGCCCAACTCTAACCACTAGGCTACCTGCCAGTTACTAGCCCAACGCTCTAACCACTAGGCTACCTGCCAGTTACTAGCCCAACTCTCTAACCACTAGGCTACCTGCCAGTTACTAGCCCAACTCTCTAACCACTAGGCTACCTGCTAGTTACTAGCCCAACTCTCTAACCACTAGGCTACCTGCTAGTTACTAGCCCAACTCTCTAACCACTAGGCTACCTGCTAGTTACTAGCCCAACTCTAACCACTAGGCTACCTGCTAGTTACTAGCCCAACTCTCTAACCACTAGGCTACCTGCTAGTTACTAGCCCAACGCTCTAACCACTAGGCTACCTGCTAGTTACTAGCCCAACACTCTAACCACTAGGCTACCTGCTAGTTACTAGCCCAACGCTCTAACCACTAGGCTACCTGCTAGTTACTAGCCCAACTCTCTAACCACTAGGCTACCTGCTAGTTACTAGCCCAACGCTCTAACCACTAGGCTACCTGCTAGTTACTAGCCAAACACTCTAACCACTAGGCTACCTGCTAGTTACTAGCCCAACGCTCTAACCACTAGGCTACCTGCTAGTTACTAGCCCAACTCTCTAACCACTAGGCTACCTGCTAGTTACTAGCCCAACTCTCTAACCACTAGGCTACCTGCTAGTTACTAGCCCAACTCTCTAACCACTAGGCTACCTGCCAGTTACTAGCCCAACACTCTAACCACTAGGCTACCTGCTAGTTACTAGCCCAACTCTAACCACTAGGCTACCTGCCAGTTACTAGCCAAACACTCTAACCACTAGGCTACCTGCTAGTTACTAGCCCAACACTCTAACCACTAGGCTACCTGCTAGTTACTAGCCCAACACTCTAACCACTAGGCTACCTGCTAGTTACTAGCCCAACTCTCTAACCACTAGGCTACCTGCTAGTTACTAGCCCAACGCTCTAACCACTAGGCTACCTGCTAGTTACTAGCCCAATGCTCTAACCACTAGGCTACCTGCTAGTTACTGGCCAACTCTAACCACTAGACTACCTGCCGGTTACTGGCCCAACACTCTAACCACTAGACTACCTGCTAGTTACTAGCCCAACTCTCTAACCACTAGACTACCTGCTAGTTACTGCCGGTTACTGACCCTGTTCTAGTTTTGGTTAGTCCACTCTGTTAGTAACATGTTCTAGTTTTGGTTAGTCCACTCTGTTAGTAACATGTTCTAGTTTTGGTTAGTCCACTCTGTTAGTAACATGTTCTAGTTTTGGTTAGTCCACTCTGTTAGTAACATGTTCTAGTTTTGGTTAGTCCACTCTGTTAGTAACATGTTCTAGTTTTGGTTAGTCCACTCTGTTAGTAACATGTTCTAGTTTTGGTTAGTCCACTCTGTTAGTAACATGTTCTAGTTTTGGTTAGTCCACTCTGTTAGTAACATGTTCTAGTTTTGGTTAGTCCACTCTGTTAGTAACATGTTCTAGTTTTATTCCATCTTCTCCTGCTGCCGGCAACTGGTCTTCATCTCACCACTATATTTGGATGCTATACATTTATACATCTGGTGAAATATCTGTCTCTCTGTTCTATCTATGCTGCTGCTACTACTACTACTACTACTACTACTACTACTACTACTACTACACACTACTACACACTACTACTACTACTACTACACACTACTCTACTACTACTACTACTACTACTCTACTACTACTACACACCACTACTACTACTACTACTGCTACTACTACTACTACTACACACTACTCTACTACTACTACTACTACTACTACACACTACTCTACTACTACTACTACTACTACTACTACACACCACTACTACTACTACTACTACTACTACTACTACTACTACTACTCCACACTACTACTCTACTACTACACACTACTCTACTACTACACACTACTCTACTACTACTACTACTACTATTACTACTGCTACTACTACTACTACTACACACTACTCTTCTACTACTACTACTACTACTACACACTACTCTACTACTACTACTACTACTACTACTACACACTACTCTACCACCATATTATTTGGTAGTGAGAGGAAATGCCAAGCGGATGCCACACATTTATACATCTGGTGAAATATCTGTCTCATTGTTCTATCTGTGCTCTAACCGCTACCTGGCGTTGTGGATCTTAGTCATCCTACCGAGCAATGTTTCTCTATGCAGGATGTGATGTCATAGGTTGGACAGGAAGTACAGTGATGTCATAGTGTGGACACTAGGTACAGCAATGTCATAGGTCGGACAGGCAGCACAGTGATGTCGCAGATCGGACAGGAAATACAGTGATGTCATAGGTTGGACAGGAAGTACAGTGATGTCACACTACCATATGAGCCAGTTCGTGAGCCACCACAGTCAAGACTCTCTCTTTGTTTCCAACAGAGGAGACGGCTGGATCGTACAGGAGGGCTGTCTCTCTGTAGGTGATCAGACCCCAGTTCTCCATGGCTCCAGCATTGAAGTCAGGCAGAGCTATCTGGTCTACAGGGGAAAGACAATACAGGACGTCTAAATGGCACCCTATTCCCTTTATAGTGCACTACTTTTGACCAGAGCCATAGTGCACTTTATAGGGAATAGGGAGCCATTTGGAACGTAGGCAACAATCTGTTGGGAGACTTAGTTTGACAGAGTATACTTATAAGTGTAGGCCTGAATGTGTATACATGCACTCATGGAGCTGAGGTCTGAATGCGAAGGTAACTGACCTGACTTGGACAGTGGGTAGCTGGCATTGTAGTATCTTTCATAAAACTGGAGCATTGGTCCTGTAACATTGAGAGCATAGTATCCGTGTCCCTCAGCTATAGCTTTCCTCCGAGCCCAGATACGGACCTGCAAACAATCAGTATCAACTATCAGTAACGACTACAGTCTAACCACAGTAGTAACGACTACAGTCTAACCACAGCAGTATCAGTCATGAAGAGCCATGGGAATCTGAATGAGAGGAAACTGTGGCTGAGTCCCAAATAGCACCCTATTACCTACAGTTGAAGTCGGAAGTTTACATACACTTAGGTTGGAGTCATTAAAACTCGTATTTCAACCACTCCACAAATTTCTTGTTAACAAACTGTAGATTTGGCAAGTCGGTTAGGACTACTTTGTGCATGACACAAGTAATTTTTCCAACAATTGTTTACAGACAGATTATTTCACCTGTGGATGTATTTCAAGGCCTACCTTCAAACTCAGTGCCTCTTGCTTGACATCATGGGAAAATCTAAAGAAATCAGCCAAGACCTCAGAAATAAATTGTAGACCTCCACAAGTCTGGTTCATCCTTGGGAGCAATTTCCAAACGGTACCACGTTCATCTGTAGTACGCAAGTATAAACACCATGGCACCATGCAGCCGTCATACCGCTCAGGAAGGAGACGCGTTCTGTCTCCTAGAGATGAACGTACTTTGGTGCGAAAAGTGCAAATCAATCCCAGAACAACAGCAAAGGACCTTGTGAAGATGCTGGAGGAAACAGGTACAAAAGAAAGTATCTATATCCACAGTAAAACGAGTCCTATATCGACATAACCTGAAAGGCCGCTCAGCAAGGAAGAAGCCACTGCTCCAAAACCGACATAAAAAAAGCCAGACTATAGTTTCGTACTTTTTGGAGAAATGTTCTCTGGTCTGATGAAACAAAAATAGAATTGTTTGACCATAATGACCATCGTTATGTTTGGAGGAAAAAGGGGGAGGCTTGCAAGCCGAAGAACACCATCCCAACTGTGAAGCACGGGGGTGGCAGCATCATGTTGTGGGGGTGCTTTGCTGCAGGAGGGACTGGTGCACTTCACAAAATAGATGGCATCATGAGGGAGGAAAATTATGTGGATATATTGAAGCAACATCTCAAGACATCAGCCAGGAAGTTAAAGCTTGGTTGCAAATGGGGTCTTCCAAATGGACAATGACCCCAAGCATGGCTTAAGGACAAAGACAGGTATTGGAGTGGCCATCACAAAGCCCTGACCTCAATCCTATAGAAAATGTGTGGGCAGAACTGGAAAAGCGTGTGTGAGCAAGGAAGCCTACAAACGTGACTCAGTTACACCAGCTCTGTCAGGAGGAATGGGCCAAAATTCACCCAACTTATTGTGGGAAGCTTGTGGAAGGCTACCTGAAGCGTTTGACCCAAGTTAAACAATTTAAAGGCAATGCTACCAAATAAATGTCAGGAATTGTGTAAACTTCCGACTTCAGCTGTATATAGTGCACTGCTTTGGACCAGTGAATTGGATTGAATTACCAAAACATTGTTGTTCTCTATTGATCCAGTGATATGAGCGAAGTCACTGACGATAAATGCCAGGAGGTATGTTGACATTCTTTTAGTGGGCTCAAATCTGGTCATGGTGACTTCAGTGCCATCTATGGTGGTGTTGAAGGTCTCTAAAACATTGGAGAGAGAGAAAGAGAAGATAA
>CM059819.1:662181-727181 GCA_030435695.1 Brachymystax lenok tsinlingensis | reverse complement strand
GATTCATACCACCGTCACCAGGGGTCTACTGTATGTAGTCTGGAGTCTGGGAGGATAAGACTAGTATCAGAGAGGAAGGGCTGAGAGGATTCACACCACCGTCACCAGGGGTCTACTGTATGTGGTCTGGAGTCTGGGAGGATAAGACTAGTATCAGAGAGGAAGGGCTGAGAGGATTCATACCACCGTCACCAGGGGTCTACTGTATGTAGTCTGGAGTCTGGGAGGATAAGACTAGTATCAGAGAGGAAGGGCTGAGAGGATTCATACCACCGTCACCAGGGGTCTACTGTATGTGGTCTGGAGTCTGGGAGGATAAGACTAGTATCAGAGAGGAAGGACTGAGAGGATTCATACCACCGTCACCAGGGGTCTACTGTATGTGGTCTGGAGTCTGGGAGGATAAGACTAGTATCAGAGAGGAAGGACTGAGAGGATTCATACCACCGTCACCAGGGGTCTACTGTATGTAGTCTGGAGTCTGGGAGGATAAGACTAGTATCAGAGAGGAAGGACTGAGAGGATTCATACCACCGTCACCAGGGGTCTACTGTATGTGGTCTGGAGTCTGGGAGGATAAGACTAGTATCAGAGAGGAAGGGCTGAGAGGATTCATACCACCGTCACCAGGGGTCTACTGTATGTGGTCTGGAGTCTGGGAGGATAAGACTAGTATCAGAGAGGAAGGACTGAGAGGATTCATACCACCGTCACCAGGGGTCTACTGTATGTGGTCTGGAGTCTGGGAGGATAAGACTAGTATCAGAGAGGAAGGACTGAGAGGATTCATACCACCGTCACCAGGGGTCTACTGTATGTGGTCTGGAGTCTGGGAGGATAAGACTAGTATCAGAGAGGAAGGACTGAGAGGATTCATACCACCGTCACCAGGGGTCTACTGTATGTGGTCTGGAGTCTGGGAGGATAAGACTAGTATCAGAGAGGAAGGACTGAGAGGATTCATACCACCGTCACCAGGGGTCTACTGTATGTGGTCTGGAGTCTGGGAGGATAAGACTAGTATCAGAGAGGAAGGGCTGAGAGGATTCATACCACCGTCACCAGGGGTCTACTGTATGTAGTCTGGAGTCTGGGAGGATAAGACTAGTATCAGAGAGGAAGGACTGAGAGGATTCACACCACCGTCACCAGGGGTCTACTGTATGTGGTCTGGAGTCTGGGAGGATAAGACTAGTATCAGAGAGGAAGGGCTGAGAGGATTCATACCACAGTCACCAGGGGTCTACTGTATGTGGTCTGGAGTCTGGGAGGATAAGACTAGTATCAGAGAGGAAGGGCTGAGAGGATTCATACCACCGTCACCAGGGGTCTACTGTATGTGGTCTGGAGTCTGGGAGGATAAGACTAGTATCAGAGAGGAAGGGCTGAGAGGATTCATACCACCGTCACCAGGGGTCTACTGTATGTGGTCTGGAGTCTGGGAGGATAAGACTAGCATCAGAGAGGATGGGCTGAGAGGATTCATACCACCGTCACCAGGGGTCTACTGTATGTGGTCTGGAGTCTGGGAGGATAAGACTAGTATCAGTTGGTACTTACTTTTTAACACCAACCTCTGTATATTCACTCCTATAGAATCCTTTTAGGTCATCAGCCAACTCTCCCTGGAAGTCTGTGGAAAGTCTGTAGGACTTCCCAGCAGCTAGCTTCCCATTCAGCTGAATGACCAGGTACTCAGTCTCCACCTGCAGCCAGCTTTTCTTGATGGTGGGAGCAGTCGCTCCATCCAGGCCAGTCAGTCTAGCGTGGTGGCCGTTGAGCAGAGTCAGGTTCAGCTTGTTACAGTGGATGAGGATCAGATCTGTGTCCTTCTTACACTGGAACGCCACAGCTGACTGTCCTGTGAAGACGTAGAGGCCAGTAGAGACATTGACAACCAGTCGAGGCCAGAGGGTGATGTTGTAGGAGACAGGAGACAGGGAGTCAGGCAGTCTGTAGTGGTCCCAGGGGTCTTTAGAAGGGGAGAGGGTGGAGGAGGTGGTTGGAGAGGCAGTGGTCAACATGGCCATACCATCCACAGGTTTGTCCTGGTTCTTGGTCTTTTCCTTATCGTAGACTGCTGCCAGGGCTATGATGATGGCCACTGCTACAGCTCCCATCAGAAGGCCTGCTAGCCCCATGTTCTTACTGATGTAGAAGCCTTTAGCCATGGCTGGTGTCTTGCTGGAGCTGGTAACAGGGAGACGGCAGGGCAAACTGTGGTCTCCGGGACTCTGCTAGGCTCGGTCTCTTCACTCCTCAGTTAAAGGATCAGCTATTAGCCTGTCTGTGGACCTGTGGTGTTAGTTGAGAGAGAGAGAGGGGAGAGAGAGAAAGAATGAACTATTAAAGACTAACAGAAGCCGCTGGATTCTCCAATTACATTGAATGAACTACAGGACAAAATTACAAACCCTCCAAACCAAAAAGGCCTGTGGTGTTGATGGTATCCTAAATTAAATGATAAAATATACAGACCACAAATTCCAATTGGCTATACTTAAACTCTTTGGAGACAAATTTGACCCCATTAACTACTGTGGGATATGCGTCAACAGAAACCTTGGGAAAATCCTCTGCGTTATCATTAACAGCAGACACGTGCATTTCCTCAGCGAAAAAGCGAAAACAATGTACTGAGCAAATGTCAAATTGGCTTTTTACCAAATTACCGTACGACAGACCACGTATTCACCCTGCACACCCTTTTTGACAAACAAATCAAAACAAAGGCAAAGCCTTCTCATGCTTTGTTGATTTCAAAAAAGCTTTAGACTCAATTTGACATGATGGTCTGCTATACAAATTGATGGAAAATGGTTTTGGGGGAAAAACTTAAGACATTATAAAATTAATGTACACAAACAACAAGTGTTCGGTTAAAATTGGCAAAAAACACACTTATCTTTCCACAGGGCCAGGGGGCGAGACAGGGATGCAGCTTAAGCCCCACCCTCTTCAATATATACATTAACAACAAGCAAACAGACTTCTTCTCTCAGGGTTGTGGAGTGAAACAGGGCTGCTCAATAAGTACAACTGTCACATCCTGGCCTGGGATAGCCGGCTGGCTAATCATTTGTGTTTAGGTCAGGAGGGGTTTTTGTTTCTAGGTGGTGTATTTCTATGTTTGGTTTTGATGGTTCCCAATTAGAGGCAGCTGATTGTCGTTACCTCTAATTGGGGACCATATATATGTTTGTTCTTTTCACCATTTTGGTGAAAAGGTCCCCTGTGCGCATCCAGAGCCCGGCACGTCCTGTTTCGGCTCCACGTGCCGGGCCACCGGTGCGTATTTCTCGTGCCGGCACAGCCCGCACCGGAGCTGCCGCCAAAGGCGAAGACCCACCCGAGAAGAAACCCCCCCATTGACTTTTGGTCGCGGTCGGAGTCCGCGCCTTTGGGGCGGGGGGGTACTGTCACGTCCTGGCCATAGATAGCCCTTTTTGGCTTCTCTATGGTGATTTTGGTCAGGATGTGACCAGGGGGGTTTAGGGTTCTATGTGTTCATTTCTATGTTGGTTTGGGTTCCCAATTAGAGGCAGCGGTTAGTCGCTGTCTCTAATTGGGAATCCTATTTAGGTTGTTCAGTCCCCCACCTGTGTTGTGTTGGGATGTTATTCATTGTATGTAGTTGCTGTGTTGTGTTGGGATGTTATTCATTGTGTGTAGTTGCTGTGTTGTGTTGGGATGTTATTCATTGTATGTAGTTGCTGTGTTGTGTTGGGATGTTATTCATTGTATGTAGTTGCTGTGTTGTGTTGGGATGTTATTCATTGTGTGTAGTTGCTGTGTTGTGTTGGGATGTTATTCATTGTGTGTAGTTGCTGTGTTGTGTTGGGATGTTATTCATTGTGTGTAGTTGCTGTGTTGTGTTGGGATGTTATTCATTGTGTGTAGTTGCTGTGTTGTGTTGGGATGTTATTCATTGTGTGTAGTTGCTGTGTTGTGTTGGGATGTTATTCATTGTGTGTAGTTGCTGTGTTGTGTTGTGATGTTATTCATTGTGTGTAGTTGCTGTGTTGTGTTGGGATGTTATTCATTGTGTGTAGTTGCTGTGTTGTGTTGTGATGTTATTCATTGTGTGTAGTTGCTGTGTTGTGTTGGGATGTTATTCATTGTGTGTAGTTGCTGTGTTGTGTTGTGATGTTATTCATTGTGTGTAGTTGCTGTGTTGTGTTGGGATGTTATTCATTGTGTGTAGTTGCTGTGTTGTGTTGTGATGTTATTCATTGTGTGTAGTTGCTGTGTTGTGTTGGGATGTTATTCATTGTGTGTAGTTGCTGTGTTGTGTTGGGATGTTATTCATTGTGTGTAGTTGCTGTGTTGTGTTGTGATGTTATTCATTGTGTGTAGTTGCTGTGTTGGGATGTTATTCATTGTGTGTAGTTGCTGTGTTGGGATGTTATTCATTGTGTGTAGTTGCTGTGTTGTGTTGGGATGTTATTCATTGTGTGTAGTTGCTGTGTTGTGTTGGGATGTTATTCATTGTGTGTAGTTGCTGTGTTGTGTTGGGATGTTATTCATTGTGTGTAGTTGCTGTGTTGGGATGTTATTCATTGTGTGTAGTTGCTGTGTTGGGATGTTATTCATTGTGTGTAGTTGCTGTGTTGTGTTGGGATGTTATTCATTGTATGTAGTTGCTGTGTTGGGATGTTATTCATTGTATGTAGTTGCTGTGTTGTGTTGGGATGTTATTCATTGTATGTAGTTGCTGTGTTGGGATGTTATTCATTGTATGTAGTTGCTGTGTTGGGATGTTATTCATTGTATGTAGTTGCTGTGTTGGGATGTTATTCATTGTGTGTAGTTGCTGTGTTGTGTTGGGATGTTATTCATTGTATGTAGTTGCTGTGTTGGGATGTTATTCATTGTATGTAGTTGCTGTGTTGGGATGTTATTCATTGTGTGTAGTTGCTGTGTTGTGTTGGGATGTTATTCATTGTATGTAGTTGCTGTGTTGGGATGTTATTCATTGTATGTAGTTGCTGTGTTGTGTTGGGATGTTATTCATTGTGTGTAGTTGCTGTGTTGGGATGTTATTCATTGTGTGTAGTTGCTGTGTTGTGTTGGGATGTTATTCATTGTATGTAGTTGCTGTGTTGGGATGTTATTCATTGTATGTAGTTGCTGTGTTGTGTTGGGATGTTATTCATTGTATGTAGTTGCTGTGTTGGGATGTTATTCATTGTATGTAGTTGCTGTGTTGGGATGTTATTCATTGTATGTAGTTGCTGTGTTGGGATGTTATTCATTGTGTGTAGTTGCTGTGTTGTGTTGGGATGTTATTCATTGTATGTAGTTGCTGTGTTGGGATGTTATTCATTGTATGTAGTTGCTGTGTTGGGATGTTATTCATTGTGTGTAGTTGCTGTGTTGTGTTGGGATGTTATTCATTGTATGTAGTTGCTGTGTTGGGATGTTATTCATTGTATGTAGTTGCTGTGTTGTGTTGGGATGTTATTCATTGTGTGTAGTTGCTGTGTTGGGATGTTATTCATTGTGTGTAGTTGCTGTGTTGTGTTGGGATGTTATTCATTGTGTGTAGTTGCTGTGTTGCGCTACACAGTGCATTACGGTCGTTGCAACTTTCTTGTTTTGTTGGTGAGTTTCAAGAAATAAAAACATGTTTAACTCAACCCTGCACGCTGCACCTTGGTCCGCTTCTGTCGACGAGCGTGACAGAATAACCCACCAACCAAGGACCAAGCAGCGCGTCAAGCAGAGGGAGAAAACGTTCTGGACCTGGGAGGAGATAATGGGGGGCAGCGAGACCCTTCCATGGCGGCACTCACCAGGGAGAGAGAAGGAGCAGCCAGGACATCGGGGTCCAGGGCCACAGCAACGACGGCGGGGACCGCGGACCCATGCAGGGGGGGGGCACATGGGGCTATCGGTTGAGTCCCGATGATCAGGAGTCCAAGGAGGATATGGAGAGGGAGGAAAAGGCAAGGAGGGAGCTGCAGCTCAGGCACCAAGAGGAGCGTCTGTCCAGCTCGATACATCCTCCGCCAGCTCCCCGCACTCGCCCAGAGGTGCGTGTCATAAATCCGGAGAGAGCTACGCCGGATCCACGCACCCAGGTTCCAGTGCGCCTCCACAGACCTGTGCGTACAGTGCCAGCTCTCCCCACTAGCTTTGAGGGGAGTGTCAGCAGTCCGGTGGGACCTACGCCGGAGAGGGGAGGTTTAATGGAGTTTTGGGAGAAGTGAGGAGAGATTCGTGCAGTGTGCTCTTCCAGTCTGGGGCGTCCTGACCATCTTTCCTTTGAGGGGAGTGTCAGCAGTCCGGTGGGACCTACGCCGGAGAGGGGAGGTTTAATGGAGTTTTGGGAGAAGTGAGGAGAGATGCGTGCAGTGTGCTCTTCCAGTCTGGGGCGTCCTGACCATCTTTCCTTTGCACATCCACAGAGGTTCGTGAGACCAGTCCGGTACATCCTGTTCCTGCTCCACGCACCAGGTCCCCTGTGCGCCTTCAGTGCCCAGCATGTCCTGTTCCTGCTCCACGCACCAGGTCCCCTGTGCGCCTTCAGAGCCCAGCACGTCCTGTTCCTGCTCCACGCACCAGGTCCCCTGTGCGCATTCAGAGCCCAGCACGTCCTGTTCCTGCTCCACGCACCAGGTCCCCTGTGCGCCTTCAGAGCCCAGCACGTCCTGTTCCTGCTCCACGCACCAGGTCCCCTGTGCGCATTCAGAGCCCAGCATGTCCTGTTCCTGCTCACGTCAGGAGGGGTTTTTGTTTCTAGGTGGTATATTTCTATGTTTGGTTTTGATGGTTCCCAATTAGAGGCAGCTTATTGTCGTTACCTCTAATTGGGGACCATATATATATATAAAAATAAAATTATGAATTTGCCAAAACATTAGAAGACTGCAGCACCCAGATCATCTGCACAGGTTCTGTCAGACCTGGGCTCTGACTGTTAACCACAGGTTCTGTCAGACCTGGGCTCTGACCGTTAACCACAGGTTCTGTCACTACCTGGGCTCTGACCCGTTAACCACAGGTTCTGTCAGACCTGGGCTCTGACCCGTTAACCACAGGTTCTGTCAGACCTGGGCTCTGACCGTTAATCACCGGTTCTGTCAGACCTGGGCTCTGACCGTTAATCACCGGTTCTGTCAGACCTGGGCTCTGACCGTTAACCACCGGTTCTGTCAGACCTGGGCTCTGACCCGTTAACCACAGGTTCTGTCAGACCTGGGCTCTGACCCGTTAACCACAGGTTCTGTCAGACCTGGGCTCTGACCGTTAACCACCGGTTCTGTCAGACCTGGGCTCTGACCGTTAACCACCGGTTCTGTCAGACCTGGGCTCTGACCCGTTAATCACAGGTTCTGTCAGACCTGGGCTCTGACCGTTAAAACAAATATAATGATATTCCAAAAAAGGTCAGGGAATCAGGATGATAAATATAAATTCTATTTGGACACAGTTCTATTAGAACACTCCAGAAACTAACCCAAACCAACCCCATAGAGCCTCAGGACATCACACAGCTCTACAATGTCAAGAGATGAAACAAGAGAAGAGTCCCCTCAGCCCGCTGGTTCTGAGGCTCAGTTCACTAACCCAAACCAACCCCAGAGAGCCTCAGGACAGCAGTCAGCCATCTGGTTCTGAGGCTCAGTTCACTAACCCAAACCAACCCCATAGAGCCTCAGGACAGCAGTCAGCCCGCTGGTTCTGAGGCTCAGTTCACTAACCCAAACCAACCCCATAGAGCCTCAGGACAGCAGTCAGCCCGCTGGTTCTGAGGCTCAGTTCACTAACCCAAACCAATCCCATAGAGCCTCAGGACAGCAGTCAGCCATCTGGTTCTGAGGCTCAGTTCACTAACCCAAACCAACCCCATAGAGCCTCAGGACAGCAGTCAGCCCGCTGGTTCTGAGGCTCAGTTCACTAACCCAAACCAATCCCATAGAGCCTCAGGACAGCAGTCAGCCATCTGGTTCTGAGGCTCAGTCCACTAACCCAAACCAACCCCATAGAGCCTCAGGACAGCACAGAAAATCTGGCCCAACCAGATCATCACAAAGCAAAATGAAAAATATATCACCTATTGGAAAGACACCAAAAAAAATCTAAGTAAACTTCAATGCTATTTGTCTCTTAACAGACAGTACATAGTGGCAGACTATCTGACCACTGTGACTGATAGAAAACTGAGGACTAGTTACAGACACAGTCAGGCTATAGAGACCGGTCGACACAGACAAACCTGGCTGCCCAGAGAGGACAGTCTGGCTGCCCAGAGAGGACAGTCTGGCTATAGAGACCGGTTGTCACAGACAAACCTGGCAGCCCAGAGAGGACAGTCTGGCTATAGAGACCCGTCACAGACAAACCTGGCTGCCCAGAGAGGACAGTCTGGCTATAGCAACCGGTCGACACAGACAAACCTGGCTGCCCAGAGAGGACAGGCTGGCTATAGAGACCGGTCGACACAGACAAACCTGGCTGCCCAGAGAGGACAGGCTGGCTGCCCAGAGAGGACAGGCTGTGCTCACTCTGCTCCAGGGGAGAGGTAGAGACAGAGCTGCATTTCCTAGTACACTGTGACAAATACTCAGAGCTAAGAGAATATTTATTTCCCAAAAGTATCATTCAGTACAAAAAAATTGAAACTAAAATGTCATATTTATTAGGTGAAAAGCCAAAATGTGCAGTTCTGGCAGCCAAATATTTGTCCTCCTGCCACAACCTGAGGGACAGCCAATGAAAAGGGCCAATGTCAATAATATTTCCCAAGTAGTTTTGTTTTGTCTTTCATACCGGGTCATGTGTTCTCAGTCAGGTTGAGACTGGTCTACTACTACTGCTTTAATGTTTTGTTATTCTCATTCATATTGTTGTTGTAGTTGTTGATAATGCTAATCCCAGTTCCACTACTACTACTGCTGCTTTAATATCCACCTCTTATTGGTAGCCTGAGAGTAATATCCGCCTCTTATTGGTAGCCTGAGAGTAATAGCCGCCTCTTATTGGTAGCCTGAGAGTAATATCCGCCTCTTATTGGTAGCCTGAGAGTAATATCCGCCTCTTATTGGTAGCCTGATAGTAATATCCGCCTCTTATTGGTAGCCTGAGAGTAATAGCCGCCTCTTATTGGTAGCCTGAGAGTAATAGCCGCCTCTTATTGCTAGCCTGAGAGTAATATCCACCTCGTATTGGTAGCCTGAGAGTAATATCCGCCTCTTATTGGTAGCCTGAGAGTAATATAAGCCTCTTATTGGTAGCCTGAGAGTAATATAAGCCTCTTATTGGTAGCCTGAGAGTAATATCCGCCACTTATTGGTAGCCTGAGAGTAATAACCGCCTCTTATTGGTAGCCTGAGAGTAATATCCGCCTCTTATTGGTAGCCTGAGAGTAATATCCGCCTCTTATTGGTAGCCTGAGAGTAATATCAGTCTCTTATTGGTAGCCTGAGAGTAATATCCGCCCCCATTACCTTGTTTAAACATTAACAGCGTAGCAGTTTGACGGGGTCTCTGACTGAAGACTAAACAGCTCTGCAGGTAGTTGTGTCTCTTCTAAATGGTCTGATCCAGGGCCAGGCGTTCATTACATTAGACACACACCAGTCTGCTAGCTGGTCTGATCCACAGCCAGTCGTTCATTACATTAGACACACACCAGTCTGCTAGCTGGTCTGATCCACAGCCAGTCGTTCATTACATTAGACACACACCAGTCTGCTAGCTGGTCTGATCCACAGCCAGTCGTTCATTACATTAGACACACACCAGTCTGCTAGCTGGTCTGATCCACAGCCAGTCGTTCATTACATTAGACACACACCAGTCTGCTAGCTGGTCTGATCCACAGCCAGTCGTTCATTACATTAGACACACACCAGTCTGCTAGCTGGTCTGATCCACAGCCAGTCGTTCATTACATTAGACACACACCAGTCTGCTAGCTGGTCTGATCCACAGCCAGTCGTTCATTACATTAGACACACACCAGTCTGCTAGCTGGTCTGATCCACAGCCAGTCGTTCATTACATTAGACACACACCAGTCTGCTAGCTGGTCTGATCCACAGCCAGTCGTTCATTACATTAGACACACACCAGTCTGCTAGCTGGTCTGATCCACAGCCAGTCGTTCATTACATTAGACACACACCAGTCTGCTAGCTGGTCTGATCCACAGCCAGTCGTTCATTACATTAGACACACACCAGTCTGCTAGCTGGTCTGATCCACAGCCAGTCGTTCATTACATTAGACACACACCAGTCTGCTAGCTGGTCTGATCCACAGCCAGTCGTTCATTACATTAGACACACACCAGTCTGCTAGCTGGTCTGATCCACAGCCAGTCGTTCATTACATTAGACACACACCAGTCTGCTAGCTGGTCTGATCCACAGCCAGTCGTTCATTACATTAGACACACACCAGTCTGCTAGCTGGTCTGATCCACAGCCAGTCGTTCATTACATTAGACACACACCAGTCTGCTAGCTGGTCTGATCCACAGCCAGTCGTTCATTACATTAGACACACACCAGTCTGCTAGCTGGTCTGATCCACAGCCAGTCGTTCATTACATTAGACACACACACCAGTCTGCTAGCTGGTCTGATCCACGGCCAGTCGTTCATTACATTAGACACACACCAGTCTGCTAGCTGGTCTGATCCACAGCCAGTCGTTCATTACATTAGACACACACCAGTCTGCTAGCTGGTCTGATCCACAGCCAGTCGTTCATTACATTAGACACACACCAGTCTGCTAGCTGGTCTGATCCACAGCCAGTCGTTCATTACATTAGACACACACCAGTCTGCTAGCTGGTCTGATCCACAGCCAGTCGTTCATTACATTAGACACACACCAGTCTGCTAGCTGGTCTGATCCACAGCCAGTCGTTCATTACATTAGACACACACCAGTCTGCTAGCTGGTCTGATCCACAGCCAGTCGTTCATTACATTAGACACACACCAGTCTGCTAGCTGGTCTGATCCACAGCCAGTCGTTCATTACATTAGACACACACCAGTCTGCTAGCTGGTCTGATCCACAGCCAGTCGTTCATTACATTAGACACACACCAGTCTGCTAGCTGGTCTGATCCACAGCCAGTCGTTCATTACATTAGACACACACCAGTCTGCTAGCTGGTCTGATCCACAGCCAGTCGTTCATTACATTAGACAAACACCAGTCTGCTAGCTGGTCTGATCCACAGCCAGTCGTTCATTACATTAGACACACACCAGTCTGCTAGCTGGTCTGATCCACAGCCAGTCGTTCATTACATTAGACACACACCAGTCTGCTAGCTGGTCTGATCCACAGCCAGTCGTTCATTACATTAGACACACACCAGTCTGCTAGCTGGTCTGATCCACAGCCAGTCGTTCATTACATTAGACACACACCAGTCTGCTAGCTGGTCTGATCCACAGCCAGTCGTTCATTACATTAGACACACACCAGTCTGCTAGCTGGTCTGATCCACAGCCAGTCGTTCATTACATTAGACAAACACACAAAACAAACTGCATCCAAACCAGGTAGCACTTCTTTGCTGCGTCCCTAATGGCACCCTATTCTCTATAAAGTGCACTACAAATCCAATTGGCCTTGGTCAGAAATAGTGCACTACTTAGGGAATAGAGCTCCATTTGGGACAAAATACATGGACTGCTGCCTGGTTTGGATACAGAGTGTTTCTCATTAACTTGTGTAGTGGACTGATCTAATGTAGTGCCATTTAGGATGCATCCCATGGGCAATCAGGTTCATTCAAACCAGCTCCTAGTAGCCTGGTCCCAGATCTGTTTCTGCTCTTACCTACTCCTAGTAGCCTGGTCCCAGATCTGTTTCTGCTCTTACCTACTCCTAGTAGCCTGCTCCCAGATCTGTTTCTGCTCTTACCTACTCCTAGTAGCCTGGTCCCAGATCCGTTTCTGCTCTTACCTACTCCTAGTAGCCTGCTCCCAGATCTGTTTCTACTCTTACCTACTCCTAGTGGCCTGGTCCCAGATCGGTTTCTGCTCTTACCTACTCCTAGTAGCCTGGTCCCAGATCTGAAACTGCTCTTACCTACTCCTAGTAGCCTGGTCCCAGATTTGTTTCTGCTCTTACCTACTCCTTGTATCCTGGTCCCAGATCTGTTTCTGCTCTTACCTACTCCTAGTAGCCTGGTCCCAGATCTGTTTCTGCTCTTACCTGGTCCCAGATCTGTTTCTGCTCTTACCTACTCCTAGTAGCCTGGTCCCAGATCTGTTTCTGCTCTTACCTGGTCCCAGATCTGTTTCTGCTCTTACCTACTCCTAGTAGCCTGGTCCCAGATCTGTTTCTGCTCTTACCACTGCACTGTGATTTAATAACATCACTGTCACGACTTCCACCGAAGGTGTCTCCTCTGCCTGTTCGGGCGGCGTTCGGCGGTCGTCGTCACTGGCCTACTAGCTGCTACCGATCCCAGGAAGAGTAGCTGCTGCCTTGGCAGGAACTAATGGGGATCCATAATAAACCCCAGGAAGAGTAGCTGCTGCCTTGGCAGGAACTAATGGAGATCCATAATAAACCCCAGGAAGAGTAGCTGCTGCCTTGGCAGGAACTAATGGAGATCCATAATAAACCCCAGGAAGAGTAGCTGCTGCCTTGGCAGGAACTAATGGGGATCCATAATAAACCACAGGAAGAGTAGCTGCTGCCTTGGCAGGAACTAATGGGGATCGATAATAAACCCCAGGAAGAGTAGCTGCTGCCTTGGCAGGAACTAATGGGGATCCATAATAAACCCCAGGAAGAGTAGCTGCTGCCTTGGCAGGAACTAATGGGGATCCATAATAAACCCCAGGAAGAGTAGCCGCTGCCTTGGCAGGAACTAATGGGGATCCATAATAAACCCCAGGAAGAGTAGCTGCTGCTTTGGCAGGAACTAACGGCGATTGATAATAAATACAAATATAGCAAGCCACGGCCGCGTGACTAACAGTCTATATGAGCGATCCATTTTTGTGAACAGCATGGTGTACCTAATAAACTGTGGTATAGGGCAGACGTAAGGCATGGTGTACCTAATAAACTGTGGTATAGGGCAGACGTAAGGCATGGTGTACCTAATAAACTGTGGTATAGGGCAGACGTAAGGCATGGTGTACCTAATAAACTGTGGTATAGGGCAGACGTAAGGCATGGTGGATGTGGCGGTCCTCCATCCATCAGAGCGAGCGGGCGGGCGAGAGAGAGAGAGGTTGGAGGCCTGTCTGTGTGACTGACGGAGGGTTCCAGGGCTCTGGTTTCCAGGAAGCCTGTTCAGGGGCCTTCAGTTCAGGGTGACTCCTCTGTAACTACTAACACCTGGTGTTTCGATGCAGCAGCTATGCAGCAACAATACACAGCTACAACCACATTAACTCTTTACATATCACTCTGAATGAACCACAGAGACACGTTGCAAAAGCTACATTTATCTGGTACCCGTTTACTTTAAACAACCCCCAGAACAAGCCTCGCCATCAGAGGACCACATGTGGAATAATCACGGCTAACACAGCCTGACACGTTTACATCAACTCTGTCGCTGACAAGGATCAAACAGAGCCATAACTGGTTGTACTATCATGCTGTTTCACTGGTCACACTAGAAGACTAAAGACAAAACACAGAACATACCAGGTAGGAGCTGATGTCCAGGCTGAGTGGCCAGACGATCCCAAACAAACTGATGTGAAGGCAACACACACGGACGGACTCGTTCAGATCCCATGTAATTAGTGTAGAGGTGGGAGATACCGCAGGTTTTTCCTATTCCAACTAGACTAGATGAAAAACAGCTGTCAGAGGGAAGGGAACGAGACAGCCCACCCTGAACCCTACAGGACGGGGTCGGACTAGAGGAATGCGTGTCTGTCAGAGTGGATCAGAAAGGAACTTGGAACTGTCTGTGGTGTGGTTGTCTTGGGACCTGTTGGGAGGGAAAAGGAAACCACGGCAGAGAGAATATGATTGGTGCTAAAAAAAAAAAGATGTACAGATGTGCAACAAGGACAGAATTCTATTGGACAGGACAGCAAGGCGGGGTTAGGGCAGGACTTGATCAGTACTGACCACAGGATCACTCCCAAATGACACCCTATTCCCTATATAGTGCACTACTTTTGAACAGAGCTCTATGAGCCCTATGGTCTAAAGTAGTGCACTATATAGGGAATAGGGTGCCATTTAGGATGCACAACCACAGACTTGTGACTGTGAGGAACATGTTGAGGTCGGCTGGTAAGAAATGACTGTAGTCCTCTGTGAAAAGGCACACAAAACTAGTGTTGGCAAAGGTTTGCTGTTGCTACTGTACAGACAGTGTACCTGGAAAACACATAAAACTAGTGTTGCCAAAGGTTTGCTGTTGCTACTGTACAGACAGTGTACCTGGAAAACACATAAAACTAGTGTTGCCAAAGGTTTGCTGTTGCTACTGTACAGACAGTGTACCTGGAAAACACATAAAACTAGTGTTGCCAAAGGTTTGCTGTTGCTACTGTACAGACGGTGTACCTGGAAAACACACACAAAACTAGTGTTGGCAAAGGTTTGCTGTTGCTACTGTACAGACGGTGTACCTGGAAAACACATAAAACTAGTGTTGCCAAAGGTTTGCTGTTGCTACTGTACAGACAGTGTACCTGGAAAACACACACAAAACTAGTGTTGGCAAAGGTTTGCTGTTGCTACTGTACAGACGGTGTACCTGGAAAACACACACAAAACTAGTGTTGGCAAAGGTTTGCTGTTGCTACTGTACAGACGGTGTACCTGGAAAACACACACAAAACTAGTGTTGGCAAAGGTTTGCTGTTGCTACTGTACAGACGGTGTACCTGGAAAACACACACAAAACTAGTGTTGCCAAAGGTTTGCTGTTGCTACTGTACAGACGGTGTACCTGGAAAACACATAAAACTAGTGTTGGCAAAGGTTTGCTGTTGCTACTGTACAGACGGTGTACCTGGAAAACACACACAAAACTAGTGTTGCCAAAGGTTTGCTGTTGCTACTGTACAGACGGTGTACCTGGAAAACACACACAAAAATTAGTCAAGAATACAAGTTTCCTGTAACGTTTTATTTAGTCATGTTCTAAGGGATGATAGTAGCTACACTTCTAACACGGATACATTTTCACCATTACAATGTTCTGGATAGAAGCAGTCTATGAAAAAGCTTGAGAAGATTGCAGACAGACAACAGAATCAGGTTCATTCAATATGTAGGTCCGTTTCTCCTCCTGCTGACCCTGACTATCTGTATTGGCAACCTTCCTGATGGCAGCTCTTGGTATACACCAGAAACCCCCATTAAATATGACTGGATATGATACCAGAAACCCCCATTAAATATGACTGGATATGATACCAGAAACCCCCATTAAATATGACTGGATATGATACCAAACCAATCTATTAAATGTGACTGGATATGATACCAAACCAATCTATTAAATATGACTGGCTATGATACCAAACCAATCTATTAAATATGACTGGCTATGATACCAATCCAATCTATTAAATATGACTGGATATGATACCAAACCAATCTATTAAATATGACTGGCTATGATACCAAACCAATCTATTAAATATGACTGGCTATGATACCAAACCAATCTATTAAATATGACTGGCTATGATACCAATCCAATCTATTAAATATGACTGGCTATGATACCAAACCAATCTATTAAATATGACAGGATATGATACCAAACCAATCTATTAAATATGACTGGCTATGATACCAAACCAATCTATTAAATATGACTGGCTATGATACCAAACCAATCTATTAAATATGACTGGCTATGATACCAAACCAATCTATTAAATATGACTGGCTATGATACCAAACCAATCTATTAAATATGACTGGCTATGATACCAAACCAATCTATTAAATATGACTGGCTATGATACCAAACCAATCTATTAAATATGACTGGCTATGATACCAAACCAATCTATTAAATATGACTGGCTATGATACCAATCCAATCTATTAAATATGACTGGCTATGATACCAAACCAATCTATTAAATATGACTGGATATGATACCAAACCAATCTATTAAATATGACTGGCTATGATACCAAACCAATCTATTAAATATGACTGGCTATGATACCAATCCAATCTATTAAATATGACTGGCTATGATACCAATCCAATCTATTAAATATGACTGGCTATGATACCAATCCAATCTATTAAATATGACTGGCTATGATACCAAACCAATCTATTAAATATGACTGGCTATGATACCAATCCAATCTATTAAATATGACTGGCTATGATACCAAACCAATCTATTAAATATGACTGGCTATGATACCAAACCAATCTATTAAATATGACTGGCTATGATACCAAACCAATCTATTAAATATGACTGGCTATGATACCAATCCAATCTATTAAATATGACTGGCTATGATACCAAACCAATCTATTAAATATGACTGGATATGATACCAAACCAATCTATTAAATATGACTGGCTATGATACCAAACCAATCTATTAAATATGACTGGCTATGATACCAAACCAATCTATTAAATATGACTGGCTATGATACCAAACCAATCTATTAAATATGACTGGCTATGATACCAAACCAATCTATTAAATATGACTGGCTATGATACCAATCCAATCTATTAAATATGACTGGCTATGATACCAAACCAATCTATTAAATATGACTGGCTATGATACCAAACCAATGTATTAAATATGACTGGCTATGATACCAAACCAATCTATTAAATATGACTGGCTATGATACCAAACCAATCTATTAAATATGACTGGATATGATACCAAACCAATCTATTAAATATGACTGGCTATGATACCAAACCAATCTATTAAATATGACTGGCTATGATACCAAACCAATCTATTAAATATGACTGGCTATGATACCAAACCAATCTATTAAATATGACTGGCTATGATACCAAACCAATCTATTAAATATGACTGGCTATGATACCAATCCAATCTATTAAATATGACTGGCTATGATACCAAACCAATCTATTAAATATGACTGGCTATGATACCAAACCAATCTATTAAATATGACTGGCTATGATACCAAACCAATCTATTAAATATGACAGGATATAATAAGCAGTTAAAACTGAAAGCAAGACCACACTACATGTATTTGACCCGCCAATAGTCCAGAACTTGACCAAGTCCAGTGCACACATATTGGACCCATGAAAACAATGAACACACACAGACGATATTTGTAACACATGTTCCAAACGGAACAATGAACACTTCTATACATAGTGCACTACTTTGGACCAGGGCCCACAGGGTGTCATTTAGGACGTAGATTGTGTGTTTTCATTACAGACCAAAGGACAAACTAATCTTCCACTGATAAAAACAAAGCAATAACATTCAAACAGAATGGCGCTACAATAACATGTCATTATTAAAGCCCAATGAGATCAACAGCAACATCGTAGTCACATCTTGTGCAAATCACAAAACTGGAGAAATGTGTCATTTCCCACACGTACAGGAACAGGTAAACAAGCAGTGAGCAGTGCTACACATCTCCCAGAAGAGAAATCTAATTATATTGTCTTTGTCACCAGCTTGGTAAACAACAGGTGGAGACTAACAGGGACATGTTTTCAACAAAGACAGATTAAAGGAAAAGATGTCCTGACAGAAGGAAAACATAGGACAGTGACATGAGGAAGAATGGCTGGAGGGATAATGTCCTGACAGAAGGTTAGAGGGATAATGTCCTGACAGAAGGTTAGAGGGATTATGTCCTGACAGAAGGTTAGAGGGATTATGTCCTGACAGAAGGTTAGAGGGATTATGTCCTGACAGAAGGTTAGAGGGATTATGTCCTGACAGAAGGATGGAGGGATAATGTCCTGACAGAAGGTTAGAGGGTTAATGTCCTGACAGAAGGTTAGAGGGATAATGTCCTGACAGAAGGTTAGAGGGATAATGTCCTGACAGAAGGATGGAGGGATAATGTCCTGACAGAAGGTTAGAGGGTTAATGTCCTGACAGAAGGTTAGAGGGATTATGTCCTGACAGAAGGTTAGAGGGATTATGTCCTGACAGAAGGTTAGAGGGATTATGTCCTGACAGAAGGATGGAGGGATAATGTCCTGACAGAAGGTTAGAGGGATAATGTCCTGACAGAAGGATGGAGGGATAATGTCCTGACAGAAGGTTAGAGGGTTAATGTCCTGACAGAAGGTTAGAGGGATAATGTCCTGACAGAAGGTTAGAGGGATAATGTCCTGACAGAAGGTTAGAGGGATAATGTCCTGACAGAAGGTTAGAGGGATAATGTCCTGACAGAAGGTTAGAGGGATAATGTCCTGACAGAAGGTTAGAGGGATAATGTCCTGACAGAAGGTTAGAGGGATAATGTCCTGACAGAAGGTTAGAGGGATAATGTCCTGACAGAAGGATGGAGGGATAATGTCCTGACAGAAGGTTAGAGGGATAATGTCCTGACAGAAGGTTAGAGGGATAATGTCCTGACAGAAGGTTAGAGGGATAATGTCCTGACAGAAGGATGGAGGGATAATGTCCTGACAGAAGGTTAGAGGGTTAATGTCCTGACAGAAGGTTAGAGGGATAATGTCCTGACAGAAGGTTAGAGGGATAATGTCCTGACAGAAGGATGGAGGGATAAAGTCCTGACAGAAGGTTAGAGAGATAATGTCCAGACAGAAGGTTAGAGGGTTAATGTCCTGACAGAAGGTTAGAGGGTTAATGTCCTGACAGAAGGTTAGAGGGTTAATGTCCTGACAGAAGGATGGAGGGATACTGTCCTGACAGAAGGTTAGAGGGATAATGTCCTGACAGAAGTTTAGAAGGATAATGTCCCGACAGAAGGTTAGAGGGTTAATGTTCCGACAGAAGGTTAGAGGGATAATGTCCTGTCCCGACAGAAGGTTTAGAGGGATAATGTCCTGTCCCGACAGAAGGTTAGAGGGATAATGTCCTGTCCCGACAGAAGGTTAGAGGGATAATGTCCTGACAGAAGGTTAGAGGGATAATGTCCTGACAGAAGGTTAGAGGGTTAATGTCCTGACAGAAGGTTAGAGGGTTAATGTCCTGACAGAAGGTTAGAGGGTTAATGTCCTGACAGAAGGTTAGAAGGATAATGTCCTGACAGAAGGATGGAGGGTTTATGTCCTGACAGAAGGTTAGAGGGATAATGTCCTGACAGAAGGTTAGAGGGTTAATGTCCTGACAGAAGGTTAGAAGGATAATGTCCTGACAGAAGGATGGAGGGTTTATGTCCTGACAGAAGGATTGAGGGATAATGTCCTGACAGAAGGTTAGAGGGTTAATGTCCTGACAGAAGGTTAGAGGGTTAATGTCCTGACAGAAGGTTAGAAGGATAATGTCCTGACAGAAGGTTAGAAGGATAATGTCCTGACAGAAGGATGGAGGGTTAATGTCCTGACAGAAGGTTAGAGGGTTAATGTCCTGACAGAAGGTTAGAGGGTTAATGTCCTGACAGAAGGTTAGAGGGATAATGTCCTGACAGAAGGTTAGAGGGATAATGTCCTGACAGAAGGTTAGAGGGATAATGTCCTGTCCCGACAGAAGGTTTAGAGGGATAATGTCCTGTCCCGACAGAAGGTTAGAGGGATAATGTCCTGTCCCGACAGAAGGTTAGAGGGATAATGTCCTGACAGAAGATTAGAGGGATAATGTCCTGACAGAAGGTTAGAGGGATAATGTCCTGACAGAAGGTTAGAGGGTTAATGTCCTGACAGAAGGTTAGAGGGTTAATGTCCTGACAGAAGGTTAGAAGGATAATGTCCTGACAGAAGGATGGAGGGTTTATGTCCTGACAGAAGGTTAGAGGGATAATGTCCTGACAGAAGGTTAGAGGGTTAATGTCCTGACAGAAGGTTAGAAGGATAATGTCCTGACAGAAGGATGGAGGGTTTATGTCCTGACAGAAGGATGGAGGGATAATGTCCTGACAGAAGGTTAGAGGGTTAATGTCCTGACAGAAGGTTAGAGGGTTAATGTCCTGACAGAAGGTTAGAAGGATAATGTCCTGACAGAAGGTTAGAAGGATAATGTCCTGACAGAAGGATGGAGGGTTAATGTCCTGACAGAAGGTTAGAGGGTTAATGTCCTGACAGAAGGTTAGAGGGTTAATGTCCTGACAGAAGGTTAGAGGGATAATGTCCTGACAGAAGGATGGAGGGATAATGTCCTGACAGAAGGTTAGAGGGATAATGTCCTGTCCCGACAGAAGGTTTAGAGGGATAATGTCCTGTCCCGACAGAAGGTTAGAGGGATGATGTCCTGTCCCGACAGAAGGTTAGAGGGATAATGTCCTGACAGAAGGTTAGAGGGATAATGTCCTGACAGAAGGTTAGAGGGATAATGTCCTGACAGAAGGTTAGAGGGTTAATGTCCTGACAGAAGGTTAGAGGGTTAATGTCCTGACAGAAGGTTAGAGGGATAATGTCCTGACAGAAGGTTAGAAGGATAATGTCCTGACAGAAGGATGGAGGGTTTATGTCCTGACAGAAGGACGGAGGGATAATGTCCTGACAGAGGAAAAATCTGTGCTGGTTGTGTTATCATAAATAGAAAAGCAGTGTATTATTTAGTTGTATCATTTTGAACAGAGAGGAGCCCCAGGGTCCACACATCAATAACACAGCATAGTAACAACCAACCAGTCCAACATACAGTCAGCCTCCACCTGTCCAACATACAGTCAGCCTCCTCCTCCCTCGCTGCTCTGCACTACCTATACACCCTGTTCCTTATATAGTGCACTACCTATACATCCTATTCCCTATATTATGCACTACCTATACATAACCAGGGCCCATAGGAAGACATACTGTATAGGTCATATAGTGTGTCTCACATCCTATAGCGCACTGATATATAGTGTAGTGCACTACTTTAGACCACAAAGGCAGAAGCCCCCATAGGGCTCTGGTCTAAAGTAGTGCACTATATAGGGGAATAGGGTGCCATAGGGTTCTGGTCTAAAGTAGTGCACTATATAGGGAATAGGGTCCCATAGGGTTCTGGTCTAAAGTAGTGCACTATATAGGGAATAGAGTGCCGTTTGGGCCTAGCCCCTGTTCCACTCCCTGGTCAGAAGGGAGAGAGGCTGGGCACTTTGATATTGATGTCTCTGATGTTTATGTTGCGAGGCATTTCTGGGAGGTTCATGTTCTTGACCGCAGAGACAGCCCGCGCCGGCGCCGCCGAGAAGCCCCCCTGAAACAGACACAGATGAGTCACAACTCTGGATTCAGACTTTTCTACACCAGTAGGCTTCATCTCTGTCTGGGAGACAAGGGTCGTGTTCACTAGGAACCTAGGAAGGGAAGCAAACAGGCCAAAACAGGGCTGGACCTACAGTACCGGAATTGTGTTTAATAAACACTTGTTTTTTCCCTTGCAAAATGTTTAGCTTACGGTGTTCACTAATGAATAAGACCCAGCCCTTAAGGTCTAGAGTCTAGACTAACATAATACTACTAATACATCCTCGTGCCTTGGTTGGTAAATGATATTGAGCAGTGTGAGAGGACAGGTGCACGGAACAGCAGTACATAAGTATTCACACGCCTGAGTCAATACATGTTGGAATCCCCTTTGGCAGCGATTAAAGCTGTGTGTCTTTATGGGTCTCTAAGAGCTTTCCACACCTGGATTGGACAATATCTGCACATTATCCTTTTGTAATTCTTCAAGCTCTGTCTAGTTGGTTGTTGATCATTGCTAGACAGCCATATTCAAGTCTTGCCATAGATTTTCAAGCCGATTTAAGTCAAAACTGTAACTATGCCACTCAGGAACATTCATCCTCTTCTTTTAAGCAACTCCGGAGTAGATTTGGGCCTTGTGTTTTCGGGTTATTGTCCTGCTGACAGGTGAATTCATCTCCCAGTGTCTGGTGGAAAGCAGACTGAAACAGGTTTTCCTCTAGGAATTTGCCTGTGCTTATCTCTATTCAGTTTATTTCTATCGTGAAAAACTCCTTAACGATGACAAACATACCCATAACATGATGCATCCACCACTATGCTTGAGTCACCAGACTAACAGAGGAAGGACTACCTACAGGACCAGTCACCAGACTAACAGAGGAAGGACTACCTACAGGACCAGTCACCAGACTAACAGAGGAAGGACTACCTACAGGACCAGTCACCAGACTAACAGAGGAAGGACTACCTACAGGACCAGTCACCAGACTAGCAGAGGAAGGACTACCTACAGGACCAGTCACCAGACTAACAGAGGAAGGACTACCTACAGGACCAGTCACCAGACTAGCAGAGGAAGGACTACCTACAGGAGCAGTCACGAGACTAACAGAGGAAGGACTACCTACAGGAGCAGTCACGAGACTAACAGAGGAAGGACTACCTACAGGACCAGTCACCAGACCAACAGAGGAAGGACTACCTACAGGACCAGTCACCAGACTAACAGAGGAAGGACTAACTACAGGACCAGTCACCAGACTAACAGAGGAAGGACTACCTACAGGACCAGTCACCAGACTAACAGAGGAAGGACTACCTACAGGACCAGTCACCAGACTAGCAGAGGAAGGACTACCTACAGGACCAGTCACCAGACTAACAGAGGAAGGACTACCTACAGGACCAGTCACCAGACTAGCAGAGGAAGGACTACCTACAGGACCAGTCACCAGACTAGCAGAGGAAGGACTACCTACAGGACCAGTCACCAGACTAGCAGAGGAAGGACTACCTACAGGACCAGTCACCAGACCAACAGAGGACAAACTAAAGGACCAGTGAGTGAACAGACTAACCTCTGATTTCTCCATGCGGTTCTGCAGCTCTACCTGGCCCACGATCTCATTCATGTTGGTCTCCAGCACCATCCCCCCCATCACCACCTCCTGAAGGATGAAGTGGACCTGTAAATGATAGGTATATAACAAGGTAATGTAGTGGACCTGTAAATGATAGGTATATAACAAGGTAATGTAGTGTACCTGTAAATGATAGGTATATAACAAGGTAATGTAGCGGACCTATAAATGATAGGTATATAACAAGGTAATGTAGTGGACCTGTAAATGATAGATATATAACAAGGTAATGTAGTGGACCTGTAAATGATAGATATATAACAAGGTAATGTACTGGACCTGTAAATGATAGATATATAACAAGGTAATGTAGCAGACCTGTAAATGATAGATATATAACAAGGTAATGTAGCAGACCTGTAAATGATAGATATATAACAAGGTAATGTAGTGGACCTATAAATGATAGATATATAACAAGGTAATGTAGCAGACCTGTAAATGATAGATATATAACAAGGTAATGTAGTGGACCTATAAATGATAGGTATATAACAAGGTAATGTAGCGGACCTGTAAATGATAGATATATAACAAGGTAATGTAGCGGACCTGTAAATGATAGATATATAACAAGGTAATGTACTGGACCTGTAAATGATAGATATATAACAAGGTAATGTAGCGGACCTGTAAATGATAGATATATAACAAGGTAATGTAGCAGACCTGTAAATGATAGATATATAACAAGGTAATGTAGTGGACCTGTAAATGATAGATATATAACAAGGTAATGTAGCGGACCTATAAATGATAGGTATATAACAAGGTAATGTAGCGGACCTGTAAATGATAGATATATAACAAGGTAATGTAGCAGACCTGTAAATGATAGATATATAACATTACCTTGTTATTAACAAGTGGAGTACAGCTGAGTCTACAGACAGTAGGTTCGTGGTTAGTGATGTGCATCTCTACAGACAGTAGGTTCATGGTTAGGGATGTGCATGTCTACAGACAGTAGGTTCATGGTTAGGGATGTGCATCACTACAGACAGTAGGTTCATGGTTAGTGATGTGCATGTCTACAGACAGTAGGTTCATGGTTAGGGATGTGCATGTCTACAGACAGTAGGTTCATGGTTAGGGATGTGCATCTCTACAGACAGTAGGTTCATGGTTAGGGATGTGCATGTCTACAGACAGTAGGTTCATGGTTAGGGATGTGCATCTCTACAGACAGTAGGTTCATGGTTAGTGATGTGCATGTCTACAGACAGTAGGTTCATGGTTAGTGATGTGCATGTCTACAGACAGTAGGTTCATGGTTAGTGATGTGCATCTCTACAGACAGTAGGTTCATGGTTAGGGATGTGCATGTCTACAGACAGTAGGTTCATGGTTAGTGATGTGCATCTCTACAGACAGTAGGTTCATGGTTAGTGATGTGCATCTCTACAGACAGTAGGTTCATGGTTAGTGATGTGCATCTCTACAGACAGTAGGTTCATGGTTAGGGATGTGCATCACTACAGACAGTAGGTTCATGGTTAGGGATGTGCATGTCTACAGACAGTAGGTTCATGGTTAGGGATGTGCATGTCTACAGACAGTAGGTTCATGGTTAGGGATGTGCATGTCTACAGACAGTAGGTTCATGGTTAGGGATGTGCATGTCTACAGACAGTAGGTTCATGGTTAGTGATGTGCATGTCTACAGACAGTAGGTTCATGGTTAGTGATGTGCATCTCTACAGACAGTAGGTTCATGGTTAGGGATGTGCATGTCTACAGACAGTAGGTTCATGGTTAGTGATGTGCATGTCTACAGACAGTAGGTTCATGGTTAGGGATGTGCATGTCTACAGACAGTAGGTTCATGGTTAGTGATGTGCATGTCTACAGACAGTAGGTTCGTGGTTAGGGATGTGCATGTCTACAGACAGTAGGTTCATGGTTAGTGATGTGCATGTCTACAGACAGTAGGTTCATGGTTAGTGATGTGCATGTCTACAGACAGTAGGTTCATGGTTAGTGATGTGCATGTCTACAGACAGTAGGTTCGTGGTTAGGGATGTGCATGTCTACAGACAGTAGGTTCATGGTTAGGGATGTGCATGTCTACAGACAGTAGGTTCATGGTTAGGGATGTGCATGTCTACAGACAGTAGGTTCATGGTTAGTGATGTGCATGTCTACAGACAGTAGGTTCATGGTTAGTGATGTGCATCTCTACAGACAGTAGGTTCATGGTTAGGGATGTGCATGTCTACAGACAGTAGGTTCATGGTTAGTGATGTGCATCTCTACAGACAGTAGGTTCATGGTTAGTGATGTGCATCTCTACAGACAGTAGGTTCATGGTTAGTGATGTGCATCTCTACAGACAGTAGGTTCATGGTTAGGGATGTGCATGTCTACAGACAGTAGGTTCATGGTTAGGGATGTGCATGTCTACAGACAGTAGGTTCATGGTTAGTGATGTGCATGTCTACAGACAGTAGGTTCATGGTTAGGGATGTGCATGTCTACAGACAGTAGGTTCATGGTTAGGGATGTGCATGTCTACAGACAGTAGGTTCATGGTTAGTGATGTGCATGTCTACAGACAGTAGGTTCATGGTTAGGGATGTGCATGTCTACAGACAGTAGGTTCATGGTTAGGGATGTGCATGTCTACAGACAGTAGGTTCATGGTTAGTCTACTGTTGCGCCTTCTTCACCACGCTGTCTGTGTGGGTGGACCATTTCAGTTTGTCCGTGATGTGTACGCCGAGGAACTTAAAACTTTCCACCTTCTCCACTACTGTCCCGTCGATGTGGATAGGGGGGTGCTCCCTCTCCTGTTTCCTGAAGTCCACGATCATCTCCTTTGTTTTGTTGACTTTGAGTGTGAGGTTATTTTCCTGACACCACACTCCGAGGGCCCTCATCTCTTCCCTGTAGGTAATCAGGCCTACCACTGTAGTGTCGTCAGCAAACTTGATGATTGAGTTGGATGCGTGCTTGGCCATGCAGTCATGGGTAAACAGGGAGTACAGGAGAGGGCTGAGAACGCACCCTTGTGGGGCCCCAGTGTTGAGGATCAGCAGAGTAGAGATGTTGTTTCCTACCCTCACAACCTGGGGCCGGCCCGTCAGGAAGTCCAGGACCTAGTTGCACAGGGCGGGGTCGAGACTTAGGGTCTCAAGCTTAATTACGAGTTTGGAGGGTACTATGGTGTTAAATGCTGAGCTGTAGTCGATGAACAGCATTCTTACAAAGGTATTCCTCTTGTCCAGATGGGTTAGGGCAGTGAGTGCTTAGGCGATAGTCATTTAGCTCAGTTACCGTATCTTTCTTGGGAACAGGAACAATGGTGGCCCTCTTGACGCATGTGGGAACAGCAGACTGGGATAGGGACTGATTGAATATGTCCGTAAACACACCAGCCAGCTGGTCTGCACATGCTCTGAGGACACAGCCAGGGATGCCATCTGGGCCAGCAGCCTTGCGAGGGTTAACACGTTTAAATGTTTTACTCACATTGGCTGCGGTGAATGAGAGCCCACAGGTTTTGGTAGAGGGCCGTGTCGGTGGCACTGCATTGTCCTTAAAGCGAGCAAAGAAGTTGTTTAGTTTGTCTGGGAGCGAGACATCGGTGTCCGCGACAGGGCTGGTTTTCTTTTTGTAGTCCCGTGATTGACTGTAGACCCTGCCACATACCTCTCGTGTCTGAGTCTTTGAATTGTGACTCTACTTTGTCTCTATATTGACGCTTAGCTTGTTTGATTGCCTTGCGGAGAGAATTCTCGTCAGTTACTTCCATTTGGTAAACAAGGTCCTAATGAAGGCCTAAATCCTGGCATGTTATTGTTTTACATGTGCTCAAGCTCTGGAGGCTGTTCCTGTGAAGGGAAAACAGGGTGGTAGTTAATAGGGTGTTAGCTATACATACTGGAAGGTGTTCCTGTGAAGGGAAAACAGGGTGGTAGTTAATAGGGTGTTAGTTATACATACTGGAAGGTGTTCCTGTGAAGGGAAAACAGGGTGGTAGTTAATAGGGTGTTAGCTATACATACTGGAAGGTGTTCCTGTGAGAGGAAAACAGGGTGGTAGTTAATAGGGTGTTAGCTATACATACTGGAAGGTGTTCCTGTGAGAGGAAAACAGGGTGGTAGTTAATAGGGTGTTAGCTATACATACTGGAAGGTGTTCCTGTGAAGGGAAAACAGGGTGGTAGTTAATAGGGTGTTAGCTATACATACTGGAAGGTGTTCCTGTGAAGGGAAAACAGGGTGGTAGTTAATAGGGTGTTAGCTATACATACTGGAAGGTGTTCCTGTGAAGGGGAAAACAGGGTGGTAGTTAATAGGGTGTTAGCTATACATACTGGAAGGTGTTCCTGTGAAGGGAAAACAGGGTGGTAGTTAATAGGGTGTTAGCTATACATACTGGAAGGTGTTCCTGTGAAGGGAAAACAGGGTGGTAGTTAATAGGGTGTTAGCTATACATACTGGAAGGTGTTCCTGTGAAGGGAAAACAGGGTGGTAGTTAATAGGGTGTTAGCTATACATACTGGAAGGTGTTCCTGTGAGAGGAAAACAGGGTGGTAGTTAATAGGGTGTTAGCTATACATACTGGAAGGTGTTCCTGTGAGAGGAAAACAGGGTGGTAGTTAATAGGGTGTTAGCTATACATACTGGAAGGTGTTCCTGTGAAGGGAAAACAGGGTGGTAGTTAATAGGGTGTTAGCTATACATACTGGAAGGTGTTCCTGTGAAGGGAAAACAGGGTGGTAGTTAATAGGGTGTTAGTTATACATACTGGAAGGTGTTCCTGTGAAGGGAAAACAGGGTGGTAGTTAATAGGGTGTTAGCTATACATACTGGAAGGTGTTCCTGTGAAGGGAAAACAGGGTGGTAGTTAATAGGGTGTTAGCTATACATACTGGAAGGTGTTCCTGTGAAGGGAAAACAGGGTGGTAGTTAATAGGGTGTTAGCTATACATACTGGAGGCTGTTCCTGTGAGAGGAAAACAGGGTGGTAGTTAATAGGGTGTTAGCTATACATACTGGAAGGTGTTCCTGTGAAGGGAAAACAGGGTGGTAGTTAATAGGGTGTTAGCTATACATACTGGAAGGTGTTCCTGTGAGAGGAAAACAGGGTGGTAGTTAATAGGGTGTTAGCTATACATACTGGAAGGTGTTCCTGTGAGAGGAAAACAGGGTGGTAGTTAATAGGGTGTTAGCTATACATACTGGAAGGTGTTCCTGTGAAGGGAAAACAGGGTGGTAGTTAATAGGGTGTTAGCTATACATACTGGAAGGTGTTCCTGTGAAGGAAAACAGGGTGGTAGTTAATAGGGTGTTAGCTATACATACTGGAAGGTGTTCCTGTGAGAGGAAAACAGGGTGGTAGTTAATAGGGTGTTAGCTATACATACTGGAAGGTGTTCCTGTGAAGGGAAAACAGGGTGGTAGTTAATAGGGTGTTAGCTATACATACTGGAAGGTGTTCCTGTGAAGGGAAAACAGGGTGGTAGTTAATAGGGTGTTAGCTATACATACTGGAAGGTGTTCCTGTGAGAGGAAAACAGGGTGGTAGTTAATAGGGTGTTAGCTATACATACTGGAAGGTGTTCCTGTGAAGGGAAAACAGGGTGGTAGTTAATAGGGTGTTAGCTATACATACTGGAAGGTGTTCCTGTGAAGGGAAAACAGGGTGGTAGTTAATAGGGTGTTAGCTATACATACTGGAAGGTGTTCCTGTGAAGGAAAACAGGGTGGTAGTTAATAGGGTGTTAGCTATACATACTGGAAGGTGTTCCTGTGAAGGGAAAACAGGGTGGTAGTTAATAGGGTGTTAGCTATACATACTGGAAGGTGTTCCTGTGAAGGAAAACAGGGTGGTAGTTAATAGGGTGTTAGCTATACATACTGGAAGGTGTTCCTGTGAAGGGAAAACAGGGTGGTAGTTAATAGGGTGTTAGCTATACATACTGGAAGGTGTTCCTGTGAGAGGAAAACAGGGTGGTAGTTAATAGGGTGTTAGCTATACATACTGGAAGGTGTTCCTGTGAAGGGAAAACAGGGTGGTAGTTAATAGGGTGTTAGCTATACATACTGGAAGGTGTTCCTGTGAAGGGAAAACAGGGTGGTAGTTAATAGGGTGTTAGCTATACATACTGGAAGGTGTTCCTGTGAAGGAAAACAGGGTGGTAGTTAATAGGGTGTTAGCTATACATACTGGAAGGTGTTCCTGTGAGAGGAAAACAGGGTGGTAGTTAATAGGGTGTTAGCTATACATACTGGAAGGTGTTCCTGTGAAGGGAAAACAGGGTGGTAGTTAATAGGGTGTTAGCTATACATACTGGAAGGTGTTCCTGTGAAGGGAAAACAGGGTGGTAGTTAATAGGGTGTTAGCTATACATACTGGAAGGTGTTCCTGTGAAGGAAAACAGGGTGGTAGTTAATAGGGTGTTAGTTATACATACTGGAAGGTGTTCCTGTGAAGGGAAAACAGGGTGGTAGTTAATAGGGTGTTAGCTATACATACTGGAAGGTGTTCCTGTGAAGGAAAACAGGGTGGTAGTTAATAGGGTGTTAGCTATACATACTGGAAGGTGTTCCTGTGAAGGGAAAACAGGGTGGTAGTTAATAGGGTGTTAGCTATACATACTGGAAGGTGTTCCTGTGAAGGGAAAACAGGGTGGTAGTTAATAGGGTGTTAGCTATACATACTGGAAGGTGTTCCTGTGAGAGAAAACAGGGTGGTAGTTAATAGGGTGTTAGCTATACATACTGGAAGGTGTTCCTGTGAAGGGAAAACAGGGTGGTAGTTAATAGGGTGTTAGCTATACATACTGGAAGGTGTTCCTGTGAAGGGAAAACAGGGTGGTAGTTAATAGGGTGTTAGCTATACATACTGGAAGGTGTTCCTGTGAAGGAAAACAGGGTGGTAGTTAATAGGGTGTTAGCTATACATACTGGAAGGTGTTCCTGTGAAGGGAAAACAGGGTGGTAGTTAATAGGGTGTTAGCTATACATACTGGAAGGTGTTCCTGTGAGAGGAAAACAGGGTGGTAGTTAATAGGGTGTTAGCTATACATACTGGAAGGTGTTCCTGTGAAGGGAAAACAGGGTGGTAGTTAATAGGGTGTTAGCTATACATACTGGAAGGTGTTCCTGTGAAGGGAAAACAGGGTGGTAGTTAATAGGGTGTTAGCTATACATACTGGAAGGTGTTCCTGTGAGAGAAAACAGGGTGGTAGTTAATAGGGTGTTAGCTATACATACTGGAAGGTGTTCCTGTGAAGGGAAAACAGGGTGGTAGTTAATAGGGTGTTAGCTATACATACTGGAAGGTGTTCCTGTGAAGGGAAAACAGGGTGGTAGTTAATAGGGTGTTAGCTATACATACTGGAAGGTGTTCCTGTGAAGGGAAAACAGGGTGGTAGTTAATAGGGTGTTAGTTATACATACTGGAAGGTGTTCCTGTGAAGGGAAAACAGGGTGGTAGTTAATAGGGTGTTAGCTATACATACTGGAAGGTGTTCCTGTGAAGGGAAAACAGGGTGGTAGTTAATAGGGTGTTAGCTATACATACTGGAAGGTGTTCCTGTGAAGGAAAACAGGGTGGTAGTTAATAGGGTGTTAGCTATACATACTGGAGGCTGTTCCTGTGAGAGGAAAACAGGGTGGTAGTTAATAGGGTGTTAGCTATACATACTGGAAGGTGTTCCTGTGAAGGAAAACAGGGTGGTAGTTAATAGGGTGTTAGCTATACATACTGGAAGGTGTTCCTGTGAGAGGAAAACAGGGTGGTAGTTAATAGGGTGTTAGCTATACATACTGGAAGGTGTTCCTGTGAGAGGAAAACAGGGTGGTAGTTAATAGGGTGTTAGCTATACATACTGGAAGGTGTTCCTGTGAAGGGAAAACAGGGTGGTAGTTAATAGGGTGTTAGCTATACATACTGGAAGGTGTTCCTGTGAAGGGAAAACAGGGTGGTAGTTAATAGGGTGTTAGCTATACATACTGGAAGGTGTTCCTGTGAGAGGAAAACAGGGTGGTAGTTAATAGGGTGTTAGCTATACATACTGGAAGGTGTTCCTGTGAAGGGAAAACAGGGTGGTAGTTAATAGGGTGTTAGCTATACATACTGGAAGGTGTTCCTGTGAAGGGAAAACAGGGTGGTAGTTAATAGGGTGTTAGCTATACATACTGGAAGGTGTTCCTGTGAGAGGAAAACAGGGTGGTAGTTAATAGGGTGTTAGCTATACATACTGGAAGGTGTTCCTGTGAAGGGAAAACAGGGTGGTAGTTAATAGGGTGTTAGCTATACATACTGGAAGGTGTTCCTGTGAAGGGAAAACAGGGTGGTAGTTAATAGGGTGTTAGCTATACATACTGGAAGGTGTTCCTGTGAAGGGAAAACAGGGTGGTAGTTAATAGGGTGTTAGCTATACATACTGGAAGGTGTTCCTGTGAAGGGAAAACAGGGTGGTAGTTAATAGGGTGTTAGCTATACATACTGGAAGGTGTTCCTGTGAAGGGAAAACAGGGTGGTAGTTAATAGGGTGTTAGCTATACATACTGGAAGGTGTTCCTGTGAAGGGAAAACAGGGTGGTAGTTAATAGGGTGTTAGCTATACATACTGGAAGGTGTTCCTGTGAGAGGAAAACAGGGTGGTAGTTAATAGGGTGTTAGCTATACATACTGGAAGGTGTTCCTGTGAAGGGAAACAGGGTGGTAGTTAATAGGGTGTTAGCTATACATACTGGAAGGTGTTCCTGTGAAGGGAAAACAGGGTGGTAGTTAATAGGGTGTTAGCTATACATACTGGAAGGTGTTCCCAGGGTGGTAGTTAAAAACAGGGTGGTAGTTAATAGGGTGTTAGCTATACATACTGGAAGGTGTTCCTGTGAAGGAAAACAGAATGTGGTAGTTAATAGGGTGTTAGCTATACATACTGGAAGGTGAGAGGAAAACAGGTGGTAGTTAATAGGGTGTTAGCTATACATACTGGAAGGTGTTCCTGTGAAGGAAAACAGGGTGGTAGTTAATAGGGTGTTAGCTATACATACTGGAAGGTGTTCCTGTGAGAGAGAAAACAGGGTGGTAGTTAATAGGGTGTTAGCTATACATACTGGAAGGTGTTCCTGTGAAGAGAAAACAGGGTGGTAGTTAATAGGGTGTTAGCTATACATACTGGAAGGTGTTCCTGTGAAGGGAAAACAGGGTGGTAGTTAATAGGGTGTTAGCTATACATACTGGAAGGTGTTCCTGTGAAGGGAAAACAGGGTGGTAGTTAATAGGGTGTTAGCTATACATACTGGAAAGGTGTTCCTGTGAAGGGAAAACAGGGTGGTAGTTAATAGGGTGTTAGCTATACATACTGGAAGGTGTTCCTGTGAGAGAAAACAGGGTGGTAGTTAATAGGGTGTTAGCTATACATACTGGAAGGTGTTCCTGTGAAGGGAAAACAGGGTAGTAGTTAATAGGGTGTTAGCTATACATACTGGAAGGTGTTCCTGTGAAGGGGAAAACAGGGTGGTAGTTAATAGGGTGTTAGCTATACATACTGGAAGGTGTTCCTGTGAAGGGAAAACAGGGTGGTAGTTAATAGGGTGTTAGCTATACATACTGGAAGGTGTTCCTGTGAAGGGGAAAACAGGGTGGTAGTTAATAGGGTGTTAGCTATACATACTGGAAGGTGTTCCTGTGAAGGGAAAACAGGGTGGTAGTTAATAGGGTGTTAGCTATACATACTGGAAGGTGTTCCTGTGAAGGGAAAACAGGGTGGTAGTTAATAGGGTGTTAGCTATACATACTGGAAGGTGTTCCTGTGAAGGGAAAACAGGGTGGTAGTTAATAGGGTGTTAGCTATACATACTGGAAGGTGTTCCTGTGAAGGAAAACAGGGTGGTAGTTAATAGGGTGTTAGCTATACATACTGGAAGGTGTTCCTGTGAAGGGAAAACAGGGTGGTAGTTAATAGGGTGTTAGCTATACATACTGGAAGGTGTTCCTGTGAGAGGAAAACAGGGTGGTAGTTAATAGGGTGTTAGCTATACATACTGGAAGGTGTTCCTGTGAAGGGAAAACAGGTGGTAGTTAATAGGGTGTTAGCATACATACTGGAAGGTGTTCCTGTGAAGGGAAAACAGGGTGGTAGTTAATAGGTGTTCATACTGGAAGGTGTTCCCAGAAGGGAAAACAGGGTGGTAGTTAATAGGGTGTTAGCTATACATACTGGAAGGTGTTCCTGTGAAGTGGTAGTTAATAGGTGTTAGCTATACATACTGGAAGGTGTTCCTGTGAAGGAAAACAGGTGGTAGTTAATAGGGTGTTAGCTATACATACTGGAAGGTGTTCCTGTGAAGAGAAAACAGGGTGGTAGTTAATAGGGTGTTAGCTATACATACTGGAAGGTGTTCCTGTGAAGGGAAAACAGGTGGTAGTTAATAGGGTGTTAGCTATACATACTGGAAGGTGTTCCTGTGAAGGGAAAACAGGGTGGTAGTTAATAGGTGTTAGCTATACATACTGGAAGGTGTTCCTGTGAAGAGGAAAACAGGGTGGTAGTTAATAGGGTGTTAGCTATACATACTGGAAGGTGTTCCTGTGAAGGAAAACAGGGTGGTAGTTAATAGGTGTTAGCTATACATACTGGAAGGTGTTCCTGTGAAGGAAAACAGGTGGTAGTTAATAGGGTGTTAGCTATACATACTGGAAGGTGTTCCTGTGAGAGGAAAACAGGGTGGTAGTTAATAGGGTGTTAGCTATACATACTGATACTATACTGGAAGGTGTCTGTGAAGGGAAAACAGGGTAGTTAATAGGTGTTAGCTATACATACTGGAAGGTGTTCCTGTGAAGGAAACAGGGTGGTAGTTAATAGGGTGTTAGCTATACATACTGAAGGTGTTCCTGTGAGAGGAAAACAGGTGGTAGTTAATAGGGTGTTAGCTATACATACTGGAAGGTGTTCCTGTGAAGGGAAAACAGGGTGGTAGTTAATAGGGTGTTAGCTATACATACTGGAAGGTGTTCCTGTGAAGGAGAAAACAGGGTGGTAGTTAATAGGGTGTTAGCTATACATACTGGAAGGTGTTCCTGTGAAGGGAAAACAGGGTGGTAGTTAATAGGGTGTTAGCTTATACATACTGGAAGGTGTTCCTGTGAAGGGAAAACAGGGTGGTAGTTAATAGGGTGTTAGCTATACATACTGGAAGGTGTTCCTGTGAAGGGAAAACAGGGTGGTAGTTAATAGGGTGTTAGCTATACATACTGGAAGGTGTTCCTGTGAAGGGAAAACAGGGTGGTAGTTAATAGGGTGTTAGCTATACATACTGGAAGGTGTTCCTGTGAAGGGAAAACAGGGTGGTAGTTAATAGGGTGTTAGCTATACATACTGGAAGGTGTTCCTGTGAAGGGAAAACAGGGTGGTAGTTAATAGGGTGTTAGCTATACATACTGGAAGGTGTTCCTGTGAAGGGAAACAGGGTGGTAGTTAATAGGGTGTTAGCTATACATACTGGAAGGTGTTCCTGTGAGAGGAAAACAGGGTGGTAGTTAATAGGGTGTTAGCTATACATACTGGAAGGTGTTCCTGTGAAGGGAAAACAGGGTGGTAGTTAATAGGGTGTTAGCTATACATACTGGAAGGTGTTCCTGTGAAGGGAAAACAGGGTGGTAGTTAATAGGGTGTTAGCTATACATACTGGAAGGTGTTCCTGTGAAGGGAAAACAGGGTGGTAGTTAATAGGGTGTTAGCTATACATACTGGAAGGTGTTCCTGTGAAGGGAAAAAGGGTGGTAGTTAATAGGGTGTTAGCTATACATACTGGAGGCTGTTCCTGTGAGAGGAAAACAGGGTGGTAGTTAATAGGGTGTTAGCTATACATACTGGAAGGTGTTCCTGTGAAGGGAAAACAGGGTGGTAGTTAATAGGGTGTTAGCTATACATACTGGAAGGTGTTCCTGTGAGAGGAAAACAGGGTGGTAGTTAATAGGGTGTTAGCTATACATACTGGAAGGTGTTCCTGTGAAGGGAAAACAGGGTGGTAGTTAATAGGGTGTTAGCTATACATACTGGAAGGTGTTCCTGTGAAGGGAAAACAGGGTGGTAGTTAATAGGGTGTTAGCTATACATACTGGAAGGTGTTCCTGTGAAGGGAAAACAGGGTGGTAGTTAATAGGGTGTTAGCTATACATACTGGAAGGTGTTCCTGTGAAGGGAAAACAGGGTGGTAGTTAATAGGGTGTTAGCTATACATACTGGAAGGTGTTCCTGTGAAGGGAAAACAGGGTGGTAGTTAATAGGGTGTTAGCTATACATACTGGAAGGTGTTCCTGTGAAGGGAAAACAGGGTGGTAGTTAATAGGGTGTTAGCTATACATACTGGAAGGTGTTCCTGTGAGAGGAAAACAGGGTGGTAGTTAATAGGGTGTTAGCTATACATACTGAAGGTGTTTCCTGTGAAGGGAAACAGGGTGGTAGTTAATAGGGTGTTAGCTATACATACTGGAAGGTGTTCCTGTGAGAGGAAAACAGGGTGGTAGTTAATAGGGTGTTAGCTATACATACTGGAAGGTGTTCCTGTGAAGGAAAACAGGGTGGTAGTTAATAGGGTGTTAGCTATACATACTGGAAGGTGTTCCTGTGAAGGGAAAACAGGGTGGTAGTTAATAGGGTGTTAGCTATACATACTGGAAGGTGTTCCTGTGAGAGGAAAACAGGGTGGTAGTTAATAGGGTGTTAGCTATACATACTGGAAGGTGTTCCTGTGAAGGGAAAACAGGGTGGTAGTTAATAGGGTGTTAGCTATACATACTGGAAGGTGTTCCTGTGAAGGGAAAACAGGGTGGTAGTTAATAGGGTGTTAGCTATACATACTGGAAGGTGTTCCTGTGAAGGGAAAACAGGGTGGTAGTTAATAGGGTGTTAGCTATACATACTGGAAGGTGTTCCTGTGAAGGGAAAACAGGGTGGTAGTTAATAGGGTGTTAGCTATACATACTGGAAGGTGTTCCTGTGAAGGGAAAACAGGGTGGTAGTTAATAGGGTGTTAGCTATACATACTGGAAGGTGTTCCTGTGAAGGGAAACAGGGTGGTAGTTAATAGGGTGTTAGCTATACATACTGGAAGGTGTTCCTGTGAAGGGAAAACAGGGTGGTAGTTAATAGGTGTTAGCAGGGAAAACAGGTGGTAGTTAATAGGGTGTTAGCTATACATACTGGAAGGTGTTCCTGTGAAGGGAAAACAGGGTGGTAGTTAATAGGGTGTTAGCTATACATACTGGAAGGTGTTCCTGTGAAGGGAAAACAGGGTGGTAGTTAATAGGGTGTTAGCTATACATACTGGAAGGTGTTCCTGTGAGAGGAAAACAGGGTGGTAGTTAATAGGGTGTTAGCTATACATACTGGAAGGTGTTCCTGTGAAGGGAAACAGGGTGGTAGTTAATAGGGTGTTAGCTATACATACTGGAAGGTGTTCCTGTGAAGGGAAAACAGGGTGGTAGTTAATAGGGTGTTAGTTATACATACTGGAAGGTGTTCCTGTGAAGGGAAAACAGGGTGGTAGTTAATAGGGTGTTAGCTATACATACTGGAAGGTGTTCCTGTGAAGGGAAAACAGGGTGGTAGTTAATAGGGTGTTAGCTATACATACTGGAGGCTGTTCCTGTGAGAGGAAAACAGGGTGGTAGTTAATAGGGTGTTAGCTATACATACTGGAAGGTGTTCCTGTGAAGGGAAAACAGGGTGGTAGTTAATAGGGTGTTAGCTATACATACTGGAAGGTGTTCCTGTGAGAGGAAAACAGGGTGGTAGTTAATAGGGTGTTAGCTATACATACTGGAAGGTGTTCCTGTGAAGGGAAAACAGGGTGGTAGTTAATAGGGTGTTAGCTATACATACTGGAAGGTGTTCCTGTGAAGGGAAAACAGGGTGGTAGTTAATAGGGTGTTAGCTATACATACTGGAAGGTGTTCCTGTGAAGGGAAAACAGGGTGGTAGTTAATAGGGTGTTAGCTATACATACTGGAAGGTGTTCCTGTGAAGGGAAAACAGGGTGGTAGTTAATAGGGTGTTAGCTATACATACTGGAAGGTGTTCCTGTGAAGGGAAAACAGGGTGGTAGTTAATAGGGTGTTAGCTATACATACTGGAAGGTGTTCCTGTGAAGGGAAAACAGGGTGGTAGTTAATAGGGTGTTAGCTATACATACTGGAAGGTGTTCCTGTGAGAGGAAAACAGGGTGGTAGTTAATAGGGTGTTAGCTATACATACTGGAAGGTGTTCCTGTGAAGGGAAAACAGGGTGGTAGTTAATAGGGTGTTAGCTATACATACTGGAAGGTGTTCCTGTGAAGGGAAAACAGGGTGGTAGTTAATAGGGTGTTAGCTATACATACTGGAAGGTGTTCCTGTGAAGGGAAAACAGGGTGGTAGTTAATAGGGTGTTAGCTATACATACTGGAAGGTGTTCCTGTGAAGGGAAAACAGGGTGGTAGTTAATAGGGTGTTAGCTATACATACTGGAAGGTGTTCCTGTGAAGGGAAAACAGGGTGGTAGTTAATAGGGTGTTAGCTATACATACTGGAAGGTGTTCCTGTGAAGGGAAAACAGGGTGGTAGTTAATAGGGTGTTAGCTATACATACTGGAAGGTGTTCCTGTGAGAGGAAAACAGGGTGGTAGTTAATAGGGTGTTAGCTATACATACTGGAAGGTGTTCCTGTGAAGGGAAAACAGGGTGGTAGTTAATAGGGTGTTAGCTATACATACTGGAAGGTGTTCCTGTGAAGGAAAACAGGGTGGTAGTTAATAGGGTGTTAGCTATACATACTGGAAGGTGTTCCTGTGAAGGGAAAACAGGGTGGTAGTTAATAGGGTGTTAGCTATACATACTGGAAGGTGTTCCTGTGAAGGGAAAACAGGGTGGTAGTTAATAGGGTGTTAGCTATACATACTGGAAGGTGTTCCTGTGAAGGAAAACAGGGTGGTAGTTAATAGGGTGTTAGCTATACATACTGGAAGGTGTTCCTGTGAAGGGAAAACAGGGTGGTAGTTAATAGGGTGTTAGCTATACATACTGGAAGGTGTTCCTGTGAAGGGAAAACAGGGTGGTAGTTAATAGGGTGTTAGCTATACATACTGGAAGGTGTTCCTGTGAGAGGAAAACAGGGTGGTAGTTAATAGGGTGTTAGCTATACATACTGGAAGGTGTTCCTGTGAAGGAAAACAGGGTGGTAGTTAATAGGGTGTTAGCTATACATACTGGAAGGTGTTCCTGTGAGAGGAAAACAGGGTGGTAGTTAATAGGGTGTTAGCTATACATACTGGAAGGTGTTCCTGTGAAGGGAAAACAGGGTGGTAGTTAATAGGGTGTTAGCTATACATACTGGAAGGTGTTCCTGTGAAGGGAAAACAGGGTGGTAGTTAATAGGGTGTTAGCTATACATACTGGAAGGTGTTCCTGTGAAGGGAAAACAGGGTGGTAGTTAATAGGGTGTTAGCTATACATACTGGAAGGTGTTCCTGTGAAGGGAAAACAGGGTGGTAGTTAATAGGGTGTTAGCTATACATACTGGAAGGTGTTCCTGTGAGAGGAAAACAGGGTGGTAGTTAATAGGGTGTTAGCTATACATACTGGAAGGTGTTCCTGTGAAGGGAAAACAGGGTGGTAGTTAATAGGGTGTTAGCTATACATACTGGAAGGTGTTCCTGTGAAGGGAAAACAGGGTGGTAGTTAATAGGGTGTTAGCTATACATACTGGAAGGTGTTCCTGTGAAGGGAAAACAGGGTGGTAGTTAATAGGGTGTTAGCTATACATACTGGAAGGTGTTCCTGTGAAGGGAAAACAGGGTGGTAGTTAATAGGGTGTTAGCTATACATACTGGAAGGTGTTCCTGTGAAGGGAAAACAGGGTGGTAGTTAATAGGGTGTTAGCTATACATACTGGAAGGTGTTCCTGTGAAGGGAAAACAGGGTGGTAGTTAATAGGGTGTTAGCTATACATACTGGAAGGTGTTCCTGTGAAGGGAAAACAGGGTGGTAGTCAATAGGGTGTTAGCTATACATACTGGAAGGTGTTCCTGTGAGAGCCCCGACCCATTGACAGTTCCTACTGATTGGTTATAGGGCATGGTTCAACCACTACACTCTCTGAAGAAACTAATATATAGAACTTTGGTCCCAATAGCAGAACAATCATGGGTCTACATATTCCTCTTTATCAGTACACGTTGCAGGTAAACTTTGCATGATGCAAAATGTGTCACACAGGCTGCATTTTTGCCTGCTTGAACAGAGAATAGCTCAGATACACATGAAAACATTAAATGAACCCGGGAATTGATCGAACACAGCTCAGAAATGCACAAACAAGACCCACAATGCAATATAATATTACTTACATTTTCAGTCAGTAGGCCTAAATGAAACCAAGATGGTTCTGACTATGCTGATATGCTCTGCCCATCTGAGACCTCCAACAGACCTAGGTCACCCCACCTGAGACCTCCAACAGACCTAGGTCAGCCCATCTGAGACCTCCAACAGACCTAGGTCAGCCTATCTGAGACCTCCAACAGACCTAGGTCAGCCCATCTGAGACCTCCAACAGACCTAGGTCAGCCCATCTGAGACCTCCAACAGACCTAGGTCAGCCCACCTGAGACCTCCAACAGACCTAGGTCAGCCCATCTGAGACCTCCAACAGACCTAGGTCAGCCCACCTGAGACCTCCAACAGACCTAGGTCAGCCCATCTGAGACCTCCAACAGACCTAGGTCAGCCCATCTGAGACCTCCAACAGACCTAGGTCAGCCCACCTGAGACCTCCAACAGACCTAGGTCAGCCCACCTGAGACCTCCAACAGACCTAGGTCAGCCCACCTGAGACCTCCAACAGACCTAGGTCAGCCCATCTGAGACCTCCAACAGACCTAGGTCAGCCCACCTGAGACCTCCAACAGACCTAGGTCATCCCACCTGAGACCTCCAACAGACCTAGGTCAGCCCACCTGAGACCTCCAACAGACCTAGGTCAGCCCATCTGAGACCTCCAACAGACCTAGGTCAGCCCACCTGAGACCTCCAACAGACCTAGGTCAGCCCACCTGAGACCTCCAACAGACCTAGGTCAGCCCACCTGAGACCTCCAACAGACCTAGGTCAGCCCACCTGAGACCTCCAACAGACCTAGGTCATCCCACCTGAGACCTCCAACAGACCTAGGTCAGCCCACCTGAGACCTCCAACAGACCTAGGTCAGCCCACCTGAGGCCTCCAACAGACCTAGGTCAGCCCACCTGAGACCTCCAACAGACCTAGGTCAGCCCATCTGAGACCTCCAACAGACCTAGGTCAGCCCACCTGAGACCTCCAACAGACCTAGGTCAGCCCACCTGAGACCTCCAACAGACCTAGGTCAGCCCACCTGAGACCTCCAACAGACCTAGGTCAGCCCATCTGAGACCTCCAACAGACCTAGGTCAGCCCACCTGAGGCCTCCAACAGACCTAGGTCAGCCCACCTGAGACCTCCAACAGACCTAGGTCAGCCCACCTGAGACCTCCAACAGACCTAGGTCACCCCACCTGAGACCTCCAACAGACCTAGGTCAGCCCACCTGAGACCTCCAACAGACCTAGGTCAGCCCACCTGAGACCTCCAACAGACCTAGGTCATCCCACCTGAGACCTCCAACAGACCTAGGTCAGCCCATCTGAGACCTCCAACAGACCTAGGTCAGCCCATCTGAGACCTCCAACAGACCTAGGTCAGCCCATCTGAGACCTCCAACAGACCTAGGTCAACTAGGAGGAGAGGAGACCCGATGCCTCTATAGCTGTGTCCAGAAATTATCCCAATGGGATAAAAGTGACACTCAAAGAGTGTCACAAGCCAAACCTTGGCAAAGCTGACCTTGTAAATGATTTTCATTGGCTTGAACTCACCTTATCCATGTGGAAAATGAGGTCCAGTTCACAGACGTTCTCAAAGCATTTGTCCAGAGTTTCCACGAACACCTACAGAGGAGACATTGTCAAGTCATCGATCTTATGTTAAGCATAAAGTAACAGTCAAAGGATTGGACACCTACTCATTCAAGGGTTATTTTCAGTATTTTCTACATTGTAGAATAATAGTGAATACATTAAAACTATGAAATAACACATATGCAATCATGTAGTAACCCCCCCAAAAAAGTGTTAAATCGAAATATATATATATTTTTTAATTCTTCAAAGAAGCCACCCTTTGCCTTGATGACAGCTTTGCATTCTTGACATTCTCTCAACCAGCTTCACCTGGAATGCTTTTGCAACAGTCTTGAAGGAGTTCCCCAATATGCTGAGCACTTGTTGGCTGCTTTTCGTTCCCTCTGCGGTCCAACTCATCTCAAACCATCTCAATTGGGTTGAGGTCAGGTGATTGTGGAGGCCAGGTCACCTGATGCAGCACTCCATCACTCTCCTTCTTGGTCAAATAGCCCTTACACAGCCTGGAGGTGTGTTGGGTCATTGTCCTGTTGAAAAACAAATGATAGTCCCACTAAGCGCAAACCAGATGGGATGGCGTATCGCTGCAGAATGCTGTGGTAGACATGCTGGTTAAGTGTCCATTGAATTCTAAATAAATCTGACAGTGTCACCAGCAAAGCACCATCACACCTCCTCCTCCATGCTTCACGGTGGGAACCACACATGCAGAGATCATCCGTTCACCTACTCTGCGTCTCACAAAGACACAGCGGTTGGAACCCAAAATCTCCAATTTGGACTCAAGACCAAAGGAAAGATTTCCACGGGTCTAACGTCCATTGGTTGTGTTTCTTGGCCCAAGCAAGTCTCTTCTTCCTATTGGTGTCCTTTAGTAGTGGTTTCTTTGCAGCAATTTGACCATGAAGGCCTGATTCACGCAGTCTCCTCTGAATAGGTGATGTTGAGATGTGTCTGTTACTGGAACTCTGTGAAGCATTTATTTGGGCTGCAATCTGAGGTGCAGTTAACTCTCATGAACTTATCCTCTGCAGCAGAGGTAACTCTGGGTCTTCCTTTCCTGTGGCGGTCCTCATGAGAGCCAGTTTCATCGTAGTGCTTGATGGTTTTTGCGACTGCTCTTGAAGAAACTGTCAAAGTTCTTGACATTTTCCAGGTTGACTGACCTTCATGTCATATTGTAATGATGGACTGTCGTTTCTCTTTGCTTATATGAGCTGTTCTTGCCATAATATGGACTTGGTCTTTTACCAAATAGGGCTATCTTCTGTAAACCAACCCTACCTTGTCAACTGATTGGCTCAAACACATTAAGGAACGAAATTACAAAAATGTACTTTTAACAAGGCACGCCTGTTAATTGAAATGCATTCCAGGTAACTACATCATGAAGCTGGTTGAGAGAATGCCAAGAGTGTGCAAAGCTGTCATCAAGGCAAAGGGTGGCTACTTTGTTATGTTTAACACTTTTTTGATAAATACATGATTCCATGTGTTATTTCATAGTTCTGATGTCTTCACTATTACAATGTAGAAAATAGTAAAAATAAAGAAAACCTCTGGAATGAGTAGGTGTGTCCAAACATTTGACTGGTAATGTATGTAAGAATGATCTTTGATGTAACGCCCAACCTACAGTGCATTCGTTAAGAATTCAGACCTCTTCCCTGTTTCCCCATTTTGTTACGTTACAGAACATTAGGAACACCTCTCCATGAAAGACTGACCAGGTGAAAGATATGATTCCATACACACTGAGTGGACAGAACATTAGGAACACCTCTCCATGACAGACTGACCAGGTGAAAGGTATGATTCCATACACACTGAGTGGACAGAACATTAGGAACACCTCTCCATGAAAGACTGACCAGGTGAAAGATATGATTCCATACACACTGAGTGGACAGAACATTAGGAACACCTCTCCATGACAGACTGACCAGGTGAAAGATATGATTCCATATACACTGAGTGGACAGAACATTAGGAACACCTCTCCATGACAGACTGACCAGGTGAAAGATATGATTCCATACACACTGAGTGGACAGAACATTAGGAACACCTCTCCATGACAGACTGACCAGGTGAAAGATATGATTCCATATACACTGAGTGGACAGAACATTAGGAACACCTCTCCATGAAAGACTGACCAGGTGAAAGATATGATTCCATATACACTGAGTGGACAGAACATTAGGAACACCTCTGTGTGGAGGCTATATACAGGGGGTAACGGTACAGAGTCAATGTGGAGACTATATACAGGGGGTACCGGTACAGAGTCAATGTGGAGGCTATATACAGGGGGTACCGGTACAGAGTCAATGTGGAGACTATATACAGGGAGTACGGTACAGAGTCAATGTGGAGGCTATATACAGGGGGTACCGGTACAGAGTCAATGTGGAGGCTATATACAGGGGTACCGGTACAGAGTCAATGTGGAGGCTATATACAGGGGTACTGTACAGAGTCAATGTGGAGACTATATACAGGGGGTACCGGTACAGAGTCAATGTGGAGGCTATATACAGGGTACCGGTACAGAGTCAATGTGGAGGCTATATACAGGGGGTAACAGTACAGAGTCAATGTGGAGGCTATATACAGGGGGTACCGGTACAGAGTCAATGTGGAGGCTATATACAGGGGGTACCGGTACAGAGTCAATGTGGAGGCTATATACAGGGGGTACCGGTACAGAGTCAATGTGGAGGCTATATACAGGGGGTACCGGTACAGAGTCAATGTGGAGGCTATATACAGGGGGTACAGTACAGAGTCAATGTGGAGGCTATATACAGGGTACCGGTACAGAGTCAATGTGGAGGCTATATACAGGGTACAGTACAGAGTCAATGTGGAGGCTATATACAGGGGGTACCGGTACAGAGTCAATGTGGAGGCTATATACAGGGGGTACAGTACAGAGTCAATGTGGAGGCTATATACAGGGGTACCGGTACAGAGTCAATGTGGAGGCTATATACAGGGGGTACCGGTACAGAGTCAATGTGGAGGCTATATACAGGGGGTACCGGTACAGAGTCAATGTGGAGGCTATATACAGGAGTACGGTACAGAGTCAATGTGGAGACTATATACAGGGGGTACCGGTACAGAGTCAATGTGGAGGCTATATACAGGGAGTACCGGTACAGAGTCAATGTGGAGGCTATATACAGGGTACCGGTACAGAGTCAATGTGGAGGCTATATACAGGGAGTACCGGTACAGAGTCAATGTGGAGGCTATATACAGGGGGTACTGGTACAGAGTCAATGTGGAGGCTATATACAGGGGGTACCAGTACAGAGTCAATGTGGAGACTATATACAGGGGGTACTGGTACAGAGTCAATGTGGAGGCTATATACAGGGGGTACCGGTACAGAGTCAATGTGGAGACTATATACAGGGGTACTGGTACAGAGTCAATGTGGAGGCTATATACAGGGGTACCGGTACAGAGTCAATGTGGAGACTATATACAGGGAGTACCGGTACAGAGTCAATGTGGAGGCTATATACAGGGGGTACCGGTACAGAGTCAATGTGGAGGCTATATACAGGGAGTGCAGTACAGAGTCAATGTGGAGGCTATATACAGGGGGTACCGGTACAGAGTCAATGTGGAGGCTATATACAGGGGGTACTGGTACAGAGTCAATGTGGAGGCTATATACAGGGTACCGGTACAGAGTCAATGTGGAGACTATATACAGGGGGTACCGGTACAGAGTCAATGTGGAGACTATATACAGGGGGTACCGGTACAGAGTCAATGTGGAGGCTATATACAGGGGGTACCGGTACAGAGTCAATGTGGAGACTATATACAGGGGGTACCGGTACAGAGTCAATATGCGGGGCACCAGTTAGCCGGGGTAATATGTTCGTAGAGTTAGTGACTTTGCATAGATTATAAACAAAGTAGCAACAGCAGCTGGGTTTTCACGCTCAACAGTTTCCCGTCTGAATCAGGATTGGTCCAGCACCCAAAGGACATCCAACTGGACACAACTGTGGGAAGCATTGGAGTCAACATGGGCCAGCATCCCTGTGGAACACGCGTTCAACACCTTGTGGTCCCCGACGCATTGAGGCTGTTCTGAAGGGGGGGTGCAGCTCAATATTAGGAAGCTGTTCCTAATGTTTTGTACACTCAGTGTATATTTCCTCCATACACACCCATCAGTAGGCTTTACAACGTCATGTATGGTGAGTTCAAGGGTCATTAGTGGTCACTGGAGATCAAGACAAGAAGCATATCGCGACCAACTCCACCAACACACAGAAACATACTCAAACAGGTTTGAAAGCACATTGTCTTCTGTCTATTTAATGATACGTTCGCATTGAAAGTGGATACAGGTCATCAACTGGAACCCAGCCCCACTACAACCACCATGAAAACGTTCAAGTCTTTGAAAGCACTGCATCTCAGCGCTAGAGGTGTCACTACAGACCCTGGTTCGATTCCAGGCTGTATCACAACCGGCCGTGATTGAGAGTCCCAATAGGGCGGCGCACAATTGGCCCAGCGTCGTCCGGGTTAGGGATTGGCCGGGGTAGGCCCTCATTGTAAATAAGAATTAGTTCTTAACTGACTTGCCTAGTTAAATATATATATATATATTTAAATAAGTACGTTTGCTTTAAAGTCAGATAGGTAGGCAGTCTAACAGACCACATAACCCTACTGTTCTACAGAGTTATAGATGGTAACACACCACACAACCCTACTGTTCTACAGAGTTATAGATGGTAACACACCACACAACCCTACTGTTCTACAGAGTTATATATGGTAACACACCACACAACCCTACTGTTCTACAGAGTTATAGATGGTAACACACCACACAACCCTACTGTTCTACAGAGTTATAGATGGTAACACACCACACAACCCTACTGTTCTACAGAGTTATAGATGGTAACACACCACACAACCCTACTGTTCTACAGAGTTATAGATGGTAACACACCACACAACCCTACTGTTCTACAGAGTTATAGATGGTAACACACCACACAACCCTACTGTTCTACAGAGTTATAGATGGTAACACACCACACAACCCTACTGTTCTACAGAGTTATAGATGGTAACACACCACACAACCCTACTGTTCTACAGAGTTATAGATGGTAACACACCACACAACCCTACTGTTCTACAGAGTTATAGATGGTAACACACCACACAACCCTACTGTTCTACAGAGTTATAGATGGTAACACACCACACAACCCTACTGTTCTACAGAGTTATAGATGGTAACACACCACACAACCCTACTGTTCTACAGAGTTATAGATGGTAACACACCACACAACCCTACTGTTCTACAGAGTTATAGATGGTAACACACCACACAACCCTACTGTTCTACAGAGTTATAGATGGTAACACACCACACAACCCTACTGTTCTACAGAGTTATAGATGGTAACACACCACACAACCCTACTGTTCTACAGAGTTATAGATGGTAACACACCACACAACCCTACTGTTCTACAGAGTTATAGATGGTAACACACCACACAACCCTACTGTTCTACAGAGTTATAGATGGTAACACACCACACAACCCTACTGTTCTACAGAGTTATAGATGGTAACACACCACACAACCCTACTGTTCTACAGAGTTATAGATGGTAACACACCACACAACCCTACTGTTCTACAGAGTTATAGATGGTAACACACCACACAACCCTACTGTTCTACAGAGTTATAGATGGTAACACACCACACAACCCTACTGTTCTACAGAGTTATAGATGGTAACACACCACACAACCCTACTGTTCTACAGAGTTATAGATGGTAACACACCACACAACCCTACTGTTCTACAGAGTTATAGATGGTAACACACCACACAACCCTACTGTTCTACAGAGTTATAGATGGTAACACACCACACAACCCTACTGTTCTACAGAGTTATAGATGGTAACACACCACACAACCCTACTGTTCTACAGAGTTATAGATGGTAACACACCAACACAACCCTACTGTTCTACAGAGTTATAGATGGTAACACACCACACAACCCTACTGTTCTACAGAGTTATAGATGGTAACACACCACACAACCCTACTGTTCTACAGAGTTATAGATGGTAACACACCACACAACCCTACTGTTCTACAGAGTTATAGATGGTAACACACCACACAACCCTACTGTTCTACAGAGTTATAGATGGTAACACACCACACAACCCTACTGTTCTACAGAGTTATAGATGGTAACACACCACACAACCCTACTGTTCTACAGAGTTATAGATGGTAACACACCACACAACCCTACTGTTCTACAGAGTTATAGATGGTAACACACCACACAACCCTACTGTTCTACAGAGTTATAGATGGTAACACACCACACAACCCTACTGTTCTACAGAGTTATAGATGGTAACACACCACACAACCCTACTGTTCTACAGAGTTATAGATGGTAACACACCACACAACCCTACTGTTCTACAGAGTTATAGATGGTAACACACCACACAACCCTACTGTTCTACAGAGTTATAGATGGTAACACACCACACAACCCTACTGTTCTACAGAGTTATAGATGGTAACACACCACACAACCCTACTGTTCTACAGAGTTATAGATGGTAACACACCACACAACCCTACTGTTCTACAGAGTTATAGATGGTAACACACCACACAACCCTACTGTTCTACAGAGTTATAGATGGTAACACACCACACAACCCTACTGTTCTACAGAGTTATAGATGGTAACACACCACACAACCCTACTGTTCTACAGAGTTATAGATGGTAACACACCACACAACCCTACTGTTCTACAGAGTTATAGATGGTAACACACCACACAACCCTACTGTTCTACAGAGTTATAGATGGTAACACACCACACAACCCTACTGTTCTACAGAGTTATAGATGGTAACACACCACACAACCCTACTGTTCTACAGAGTTATAGATGGTAACACACCACACAACCCTACTGTTCTACAGAGTTATAGATGGTAACACACCACACAACCCTACTGTTCTACAGAGTTATATATGGTAACACACCACACAACCCTACTGTTCTACAGAGTTATATATGGTAACACACCACACAACCCTACTGTTCTACAGAGTTATAGATGGTAACACACCACACAACCCTACTGTTCTACAGAGTTATAGATGGTAACACACCACACAACCCTACTGTTCTACAGAGTTATAGATGGTAACACACCACACAACCCTACTGTTCTACAGAGTTATAGATGGTAACACACCACACACAACCCTACTGTTCTACAGAGTTATAGATGGTAACACACCACACAACCCTACTGTTCTACAGAGTTATAGATGGTAACACACCACACAACCCCTACTGTTCTACAGAGTTATAGATGGTAACACACCACACAACCCTACTGTTCTACAGAGTTATAGATGGTAACACACCACACAACCCTACTGTTCTACAGAGTTATAGATGGTAACACACCACACAACCCTACTGTTCTACAGAGTTATATATGGTAACACACCACACAACCCTACTGTTCTACAGAGTTATAGATGGTAACACACCACACAACCCTACTGTTCTACAGAGTTATAGATGGTAACACACCACACAACCCTACTGTTCTACAGAGTTATAGATGGTAACACACCACACAACCCTACTGTTCTACAGAGTTATAGATGGTAACACACCACACAACCCTACTGTTCTACAGAGTTATAGATGGTAACACACCACACAACCCTACTGTTCTACAGAGTTATAGATGGTAACACACCACACAACCCTACTGTTCTACAGAGTTACACACCACACAACCTACTGTTCTACAGAGTTATAGATGGTAACACACCACACAACCCTACTGTTCTACAGAGTTATAGATGGTAACACACCACACAACCCTACTGTTCTACAGAGTTATAGATGGTAACACACCACACAACCCTACTGTTCTACAGAGTTATAGATGGTAACACACCACACACCCTACTGTTCTACAGAGTTATAGATGGTAACACACCACACAACCCTACTGTTCTACAGAGTTATAGATGGTAACACACCACACAACCCTACTGTTCTACAGAGTTATAGATGGTAACACACCACACAACCCTACTGTTCTACAGAGTTATAGATGGTAACACACCACACAACCCTACTGTTCTACAGAGTTATAGATGGTAACACACCACACAACCCTACTGTTCTACAGAGTTATAGATGGTAACACACCACACACCCCTACTGTTCTACAGAGTTATAGATGGTAACACACCACACAACCCTACTGTTCTACAGAGTTATAGATGGTAACACACCACACAACCCTACTGTTCTACAGAGTTATAGATGGTAACACACCACACAACCCTACTGTTCTACAGAGTTATATATGGTAACACACCACCAGTTGCCAACCCACCTGTATTAGATCCAGAATACCCAGCTCACTCTCAGAGGAGTCCACACAGAACACAAAGTACAGTGTAGCGTAGTGCCGGTAGATCAACTTGTAGTCCGAGCCACCGATCAAACTGCAAATAGAGAAATTATATTAGTAGGCTATTCTGCATTGTCTGATTTGGTCTCATCTCATCTGCCAGGGAATTGATGATTGATTGCTGGTCATATGAGATGAACACTTCTCATTGAACAACCCAGGATAAATCCACAAGGTCTACTTGAACTTGCCCAGTTGGTCTATAGGCTATAGAATAGGTAGGCCTACACCACAGAAGAGACAATACCCGTCCCCAGTAGCCATAGATACCTATATAGCTGGATCCTCCTGGATGGTTCACTGGTCTATAGGCTATAGAATAGGTAGGCCTACACCACAGAAGAGACAATACCCATCCCCAGTAGCCATAGATACCTATATAGCTGGATCCTGGATGGTTCACTGGTCTATAGGCTATAGAATAGGTAGGCCTACACCACAGAAGAGACAATACCCGTCCCCAGTAGCCATAGATACCTATATAGCTGGATCCTCCTGGATGGTTCACTGGTCTATAGGCTATAGAATAGGTAGGCCTACACCACAGAAGAGACAATACCCATCCCCAGTAGCCATAGATACCTATATAGCTGGATCCTGGATGGTTCACTGGTCTATAGGCTATAGAATAGGTAGGCCTACACCACAGAAGAGACAATACCCGTCCCCAGTAGCCATAGATACCTATATAGCTGGATCCTCCTGGATGGTTCATTGAATCATAAACAATTTAAGTTACTTGATTGGCAGACAACCATTCATCTTTCTCTGATTGGCTGACCGTTCATCAAGGATGTATATTTTGGTTAATTTAACCAGCTAGTAAGGCCGTTACCTTCCCCCCTCCAGAAAGTTGCAGACGTTGTCGTCCCTCTTCGACACCAGATGGAAGGTCTCTCGAATGATCTGCTGCTGCACATCTTCAGCCTGAGGAGAAATGTGTGGAGGAGAAATGTCTAACAACTCCATTACAAGGGAAATGAAAAGACCTGACGTTATCTAGCTGCCAGCTAGCAGTAAACCAGCGGACGGTGTGAACCAGCCCCCTGGAGGTTGCCCATCTGTTGTGCACATTGATATAAGTAGCTATGTCAAACAATAAGCAACACAGCTAGTTAGCTATATCAATGTCAATAAATCACATCTCATGATGCTGACAATATAGAGTATTGATTAGTTAGCCTCTAGCTGTGATAATATAGAGTATTGATTAGTTAGCCTCTAGCTGTGACAATATAGAGTATTGATTAGTTAGCCTCTAGCTGTGATAATATAGAGTATTGATTAGTTAGCCTCTAGCTGTGACAATATAGCTGATTGATTAGTTAGCCTCTAGCTGTGACAATATAGAGTATTGATTAGTTAGCCTCTAGCTGTGACAATATAGCTGATTGATTAGTTAGCCTCTAGCTGTGACAATATAGAGTATTGATTAGTTAGCCTCTAGCTGTGACAATATAGCTGATTGATTAGTTAGCCTCTAGCTGTGACAATATAGAGTATTGATTAGTTAGCCTCTAGCTGTGACAATATAGAGTATTGATTAGTTAGCCTCTAGCTGTGACAATATAGAGTATTGATTAGTTAGCCTCTAGCTGTGACAATATAGAGTATTGATTAGTTAGCCTCTAGCTGTGACAATATAGCTGATTGATTAGTTAGCCTCTAGCTGTGACAATATAGCTGATTGATTAGTTAGCCTCTAGCTGTGACAATATAGCTGATTGATTAGTTAGCCTCTAGCTGTGACAATATAGAGTATTGATTAGTTAGCCTCTAGCTGTGACAATATAGAGTATTGATTAGTTAGCCTCTAGCTGTGACAATATAGAGTATTGATTAGTTAGCCTCTAGCTGTGACAATATAGAGTATTGATTAGTTAGCCTCTAGCTGTGACAATATAGCTGATTGATTAGTTAGCCTCTAGCTGTGACAATATAGAGTATTGATTAGTTAGCCTCTAGCTGTGACAATATAGAGTATTGATTAGTTAGCCTCTAGCTGTGACAATATAGAGTATTGATTAGTTAGCCTCTAGCTGTGACAATATAGAGTATTGATTAGTTAGCCTCTAGCTGTGACAATATAGAGTATTGATTAGTTAGCCTCTAGCTGTGACAATATAGAGTATTGATTAGTTAGCCTCTAGCTGTGACAATATAGAGTATTGATTAGTTAGCCTCTAGCTGTGACAATATAGAGTATTGATTAGTTAGCCTCTAGCTGTGACAATATAGAGTATTGATTAGTTAGCCTCTAGCTGTGACAATATAGAGTATTGATTAGTTAGCCTCTAGCTGTGACAATATAGAGTATTGATTAGTTAGCCTCTAGCTGTGACAATATAGAGTATTGATTAGTTAGCCTCTAACTATGACAATATAGAGTATTGATTAGTTAGCCTCTAGCTGTGACAATATAGAGTATTGATTAGTTAGCCTCTAGCTGTGACAATATAGAGTATTGATTAGTTAGCCTCTAGCTGTGACAATATAGAGTATTGATTAGTTAGCCTCTAGCTGTGACAATATAGAGTATTGATTAGTTAGCCTCTAGCTGTGACAATATAGAGTATTGATTAGTTAGCCTCTAGCTGTGACAATATAGAGTATTGATTAGTTAGCCTCTAGCTGTGACAATATAGAGTATTGATTAGTTAGCCTCTAGCTGTGACAATATAGAGTATTGATTAGTTAGCCTCTAGCTGTGACAATATAGCTGATTGATTAGTTAGCCTCTAGCTGTGACAATATAGAGTATTGATTAGTTAGCCTCTAGCTGTGACAATATAGATGATTGATTAGTTAGCCTCTAGCTGTGACAATATAGCTGATTGATTAGTTAGCCTCTAGCTGTGACAATATAGAGTATTGATTAGTTAGCCTCTAGCTGTGACAATATAGAGTATTGATTAGTTAGCCTCTAGCTGTGACAATATAGAGTATTGATTAGTTAGCCTCTAGCTGTGACAATATAGAGTATTGATTAGTTAGCCTCTAGCTGTGACAATATAGCTGATTGATTAGTTAGCCTCTAGCTGTGACAATATAGAGTATTGATTAGTTAGCCTCTAACTATGACAATATAGAGTATTGATTAGTTAGTCTCTAACTATGATAATATAGAGTATTGATTAGTTAGCCTCTATGACAATATAGAGTATTGATTAGTTAGTCTCTAACTATGACAATATAGAGTATTGATTAGTTAGCCTCTAGCTGTGACAATATAGAGTATTGATTAGTTAGCCTCTAGCTGTGACAATATAGAGTATTGATTAGTTAGCCTCTAGCTGTGACAATATAGAGTATTGATTAGTTAGCCTCTAACTATGATATAGAGTACTGATTAGTTAGCCTCTAGCTGTGAAATTATAGCTGATTGATTAGTTAGCCTCTAGCTGTGACAATATAGCTGATAGATTAGTTAGCCTCTAGCTGTGACAATATAGAGTATTGATTAGTTAGCCTCTAGCTGTGACAATATAGAGTATTGATTAGTTAGCCTCTAGCTGTGACAATATAGCTGATTGATTAGTTAGCCTCTAGCTGTGACAATATAGAGTATTGATTAGTTAGCCTCTAGCTGTGACAATATAGAGTATTGATTAGTTAGCCTCTATCTGTGACAATATAGCTGATTGATTAGTTAGCCTCTAACTGTGACAATATAGAGTATTGATTAGTTAGCCTCTAGCTGTGACAATATAGAGTATTGATTAGTTAGCCTCTAGCTGTGACAATATAGAGTATTGATTAGTTAGCCTCTAGCTGTGACAATATAGCTGATTGATTAGTTAGCCTCTAGCTGTGACAATATAGATGATTGATTAGTTAGCCTCTAGCTGTGACAATATAGAGTATTGATTAGTTAGCCTCTAACTGTGACAATATAGAGTACTGATTAGTTAGTCTCTAACTATGATAATATAGAGTATTGATTAGTTAGCCTCTATGACAATATAGAGTATTGATTAGTTAGCCTCTAGCTGTGACAATATAGAGTATTGATTAGTTAGCCTCTAGCTGTGACAATATAGCTGATAGATTAGTTAGCCTCTAGCTGTGACAATATAGCTGATAGATTAGTTAGCCTCTAGCTGTGACAATATAGATGATTGATTAGTTAGCCTCTAGCTGTGACAATATAGAGTATTGATTAGTTAGCCTCTAACTATGATATAGAGTACTGATTAGTTAGTCTCTAACTATGATAATATAGAGTATTGATTAGTTAGCCTCTATGACAATATAGAGTATTGATTAGTTAGTCTCTAACTATGACAATATAGAGTATTGATTAGTTAGCCTCTAGCTGTGACAATATAGAGTATTGATTAGTTAGCCTCTAGCTGTGACAATATAGAGTATTGATTAGTTAGCCTCTAGCTGTGACAATATAGCTGATAGATTAGTTAGCCTCTATCTGTGACAATATAGCTGATAGATTAGTTAGCCTCTAGCTGTGACAATATAGAGTATTGATTAGTTAGCCTCTATCTGTGACAATATAGCTGATAGATTAGTTAGCCTCTAGCTGTGACAATATATCTGATAGATTAGTTAGCCTCTAGCTGTGACAATATAGCTGATAGATTAGTTAGCCTCTATCTGTGACAATATAGCTGATAGATTAGTTAGCCTCTATCTGTGACAATATAGCTGATTGATTAGTTAGCCTCTAGCTGTGACAATATAGAGTATTGATTAATTAGCCTCTAACTATGATATAGAGTACTGATTAGTTAGTCTCTAACTATGATAATATAGAGTATTGATTAGTTAGCCTCTATGACAATATAGAGTATTGATTAGTTAGTCTCTAACTATGACAATATAGAGTATTGATTAGTTAGCCTCTAGCTGTGACAATATAGCTGATAGATTAGTTAGCCTCTAGCTGTGAAATTATAGCTGATTGATTAGTTAGCCTCTAGCTGTGACAATATAGCTGATTGATTAGTTAGCCTCTAGCTGTGACAATATAGAGTATTGATTAGTTAGCCTCTAGCTGTGACAATATAGCTGATAGATTAGTTAGCCTCTAGCTATGACAATATAGAGTATTGATTAGTTAGCCTCTAGCTGTGACAATATAGCTGATAGATTAGTTAGCCTCTAGCTGTGACAATATAGCTGATTGATTAGTTAGCCTCTAGCTGTGACAATATAGAGTATTGATTAGTTAGCCTCTAGCTGTGACAATATAGCTGATAGATTAGTTAGCCTCTAGCTATGACAATATAGAGTATTGATTAGTTAGCCTCTAGCTGTGACAATATAGCTGATAGATTAGTTAGCCTCTAGCTGTGACAATATAGAGTATTGATTAGTTAGCCTCTAGCTGTGACAATATAGAGTATTGATTAGTTAGCCTCTAGCTGTGAAAATATAGCTGATTGATTAGTTAGCCTCTAGCTGTGACAATATAGAGTATTGATTAGTTAGCCTATAGCAGTGACAATATAGCTGATTGATTAGTTAGCCTCTAGCTGTGACAATATAGCTGATTGATTAGTTAGCCTCTAGCTGTGACAATATAGAGTATTGATTAGTTAGCCTCTAGCTGTGACAATATAGCTGATAGATTAGTTAGCCTCTAGCTATGACAATATAGAGTATTGATTAGTTAGCCTCTAGCTGTGACAATATAGCTGATAGATTAGTTAGCCTCTAGCTGTGACAATATAGAGTATTGATTAGTTAGCCTCTAGCTGTGACAATATAGAGTATTGATTAGTTAGCCTCTAGCTGTGAAAATATAGCTGATTGATTAGTTAGCCTCTGGCTATGACAATATAGAGTATTGATTAGTTAGCCTCTAGCTGTGACAATATAGCTGATTGATTGGTTAGCCTCTAGGCTGTGACAATATAGAGTATTGATTAGTTAGCCTCTAGCTGTGACAATATAGCAGCTGTGATATATTGATTAGTTAGCCTCTAGCTGTGACAATATAGAGTATTGATTAGTTAGCCTCTACAATATAGCTGATTGATTAGTTAGCCTCTAGGCTGTGACAATATAGCTGATTGATTAGTTAGCCTCTGGCTGTGACAATATAGAGTATTGATTAGTTAGCCTCTAGCTGTGACAATATAGCTGATTGATTAGTTAGCCTCTAGCTGTGACAATATAGAGTATTGATTAGTTAGGCTCTAGCTGTGACAATATAGTTGATTGATTAGTTAGCCTCTAACTATGATAATATAGTAGTGATTAGTTAGTCTCTATGATAATATAGTAGTGATTAGTTAGTCTCTAACTATGATAATATAGTAGTGATTAGTTAGTCTCTATGATAATATAGTAGTGATTAGTTAGTCCCTATGATAATATAGTAGTGATTAGTTAGTCCCTATGATAATATAGTAGTGATTAGTTAGTCTCTAACTATGATAATATAGTAGTGATTAGTTAGTCTCTATGATAATATAGTAGTGATTAGTTAGTCTCTAACTATGATAATATAGTAGTGATTAGTTAGTCTCTATGATAATATAGTAGTGATTAGTTAGTCTCTAACTATGATAATATAGTAGTGATTAGTTAGTCTCTAACTATGATAATATAGTAGTGATTAGTTAGTCTCTAACTATGATAATATAGTAGTGATTAGTTAGTCTCTAACTATGATAATATAGTAGTGATTAGTTAGTCTCTATGATAATATAGTAGTGATTAGTTAGTCTCTAACTATGATAATATAGTAGTGATTAGTTAGTCTCTATGATAATATAGTAGTGATTAGTTAGTCTCTAACTATGATAATATAGTAGTGATTAGTTAGTCTCTATGATAATATAGTAGTGATTAGTTAGTCTCTATGATAATATAGTAGTGATTAGTTAGTCTCTATGATAATATAGTAGTGATTAGTTAGTCTCTATGATAATATAGTAGTGATTAGTTAGTCTCTATGATAATATAGTAGTGATTAGTTAGTCTCTAACTCAGACAGTTTAACTAGTAGACCCTAGCATCAGCCCACAAACAGCTGGTAAATAACATAGACAATAACATAGACAGATAGCTGGCTAGACATCTAGCTAACACACTTTCGCAGTTCGTACATTTGGGTACTTACAAAATATTCATAAAACCTGATGAGTCGTGGTTTCCCATGGTTGTTAAATATTAAAATAGCTTTAATCATATTTGTCTGGAAATGTCTCAAACGACTTGATAAACGACGTGCGGTCAGCGGTCCAGCTGGCGGATGTGTTCGTCCGTAGGTTCCTGCGGGTCTTCTCTTCTCTGGGCTGTTTTGACAGACTACAGTCACAAGGTGTATTTCTGCCACCTACTGTACGGAGGAGTAACAAATACTCCCAAAACTAAAACAAATGTGGATGAACAGATCATTACAAAAACTAAAACTGTACTATTCAGATCCCTACACAGGCTCTGGAACCTGGGAGGGGGGAACCTCTTTATTCAGTACTCCCTGTAACATTTCAGCTGTAAAGTCCTGGAGATCCAGAAATCTATTTGTCGCCTTCACAATGATTTTGTATTAGTATGACTGGTGCAATTTATCACTAGCGCTATGAACTCCACAAAATCCATCCTCTTCACTATTAGTATGTCAGGATCCTTCTCCTGCATGGCGTTCACTGCAGACTGTGGGACATCCCCTACCATCTCCTCTCTATATACCTCCTCCCAGCTGCCCACTGCACTGAGGCTAGGTAACACGGTCACCACCGATAAATCCATGATAATCGAGAATTTCAATAAGCATTTCTCTACGGCTGGCCATGCTTTCCCCCTGGGTACCCCCATACCCCGGCCAACACGGTTCAATTCTCGGGCCGACTCTTTTCTCAGTATACATCAATGATGTCGCTCTTGCTGCCGGTGATTCCCTGATCCACCTCTATGCAGACGACACCATTCTGTATACATCTGGCCCTTCTTTGGACACTGTGTTAACTAACCTCCAGATGAGCTTCAATGCCATACAACACTCCTAACCTAGCTAACCTTTATTAAATAAATAATAATAATAGCTTCATCTAGTTAGTACCGATCCTTGACTTCGGGCGATGTCATTTACAAAATAGCCTCCAACACTCTACTCAGCAAACTGGATGCAGTCTATCACAGTGCCATCTGTTTTGTCATCAAAGCCCCATATACTACACACCACTGCGACCTGTATGCTCTAGTCGGCTGGCCCTCGCTACATATTCGTCGCCAGACCCACTGGCTCCAGGTCATCTATAAAAGTCTTTGCTAGGTAAAGCCCTGCCTTATCTCAGCTCACTGGTCACCATAGCAAACCCACCCGTAGCACACGTTCCAGCAGGTATATTTCACTGGTCATCCCCAAAGCCAATTCCTCCTTTGGCCGCCTTTCCTTCCAGTTCTCTGCTGCCAATGACTGGAATGAATTGCAAAAATCTCTGAAGCTGGAGTCTTATATCTCTCTCACTAACTTTAAGCATCAGCTGTCAGAGCAGCTTACTGATCATTGCACATGTACACAGCCCATCTGTAAATAGCCCATCTGTAAACAGCCCATCTGTAAACAGCCCATCTGTAAACAGCCCATCCTACTACCTCATCCCCATACTGTTATTTTATTATAATGTTTTGCTCTTCTGCACCCCAGTATCTCTGCACGTCCATCACTCCAGTGTTAGTGGCGAAATAATTACAATTTAGCATTATGGCCTATTTATTGCCTTACCTCCCTGATCTTACTACATTTGCACACACTGTATATAGATTTTATCTATTGTGTTATTGACTGTACGTTTGTTTATTCCATGTGTAACTATGTGTTGTATGTGTCGAACTGCTTTGCTTTATCTTGGCCAGGTCGCAGTTGTAAATAAGAACTTGTTCTCAACTGGCCTACCTGGTTAAATAAAGGTGAACTGGCCTACCTGGTTAAATAAAGGTGAACTGGCCTACCTGGTTAAATAAAGGTAAAATAAATAAATAATAATAATAATAATAATAATTGGAACATCATTGAAAGGGAAAACAGGCGCAGGGGCTACCATGGTGATTGAGCATTGCGCCTTTTTATTTTCAATAAATATTGATGACCCATTTATGTGTCTCTGTCTGCAAATCATCCTCCTAAAAGGTAGGCTATATCCTATGTGTTCACTTTCATCATTCCTACAGCTTCGTGCGTTTTTGAGCATTTTGATATTGCCTAAACTGCACCCACTGTGGAATTTGGTGGAGGATCGGTGATGATCTGGGGGTGCTTCAGCATGAATCAAGCCAAGGTTGTCCTGGAAGAAAACTTGCTTCCTTCTGCTCTGAACTCTGAGGATGGTTTTTCCAGCAGGACAATTCTCCATGCCACACAGCCAGGTCAATCAAGGTGTGGATGGAGGACCACCAGATCAAGACCCTGTCATGACCAGCCCAATCTCCAGACCTGAACCCCATTGAAAACCTCTGGAATGTGATCAAGAGGAAGATGGTCACAAGCCATCAAACAAAGCTGAGCTGCTTGAATTTTTGTGCCAGGAGTGGCATAAAGTCACCCAACGTCAATGTGAAAGACTGGTGGAGAGCATGAAAGCTGTGATTGAAAATCAGGGTTATTCCACCAAATATTGATTTCTGAACTCTTCCTAAGTTAAAACATTAGTATTGTGTTGTTTAAAAATAAATATGAACTTATTTTCTTTGCATTATTCGAGGTCTGACAACGCTGCATCTTACTTTGACCAGTTACTTTGACCAGTTGTCATTTTCTGCAAATAAATGCTCTAAATACCAATAGTTTTATTTGGAATTTGGGAGAAATGTTTTCAGTAGTTTATAGAAGAATATTTTTTTTTTTCATTTTTCCCAAACACACAAACCTATAAATAATAAAACCAGAGAAACTGATAATTATGCAGTGGTCTCTTAATTTTTTCCAGAGCTATATATATATATATATACACACACACACACACACACACACACACACACACACACACACACACACACACACACACACACACACACACACACACACACACACACACACTGAGATGCACTTACTCAAATAATACAGCAGGTGGCTCCACAACTATACAGACATATACATAACCTGGCTGCTTAATTATGAAACATCTCATACAACTAAAGACGTCTATTTCAACCCTGTTCCACAGAGCTACCTTAAGACAACTCCAATAGAAAGTGTTTTTCCTCAAAGGGATGTCACGTGTCCAACTGACAGTACCAGTCAAAAGTTTGGACTCATTCCAGTGTATTTCTTTATTTTTACTAGTTTCTACATTATAGAATAATAGTGAAGACATCAAAACTATGAAATAACACATATGGAATCATGTAGTAACCAAAAAAGTGTTAAACAAATCAAAATATATTTTAGATTTTAGATTCTTCAAAGTAGCCACCCTTTGCCTTGATGACAGCTTTGCACACTCTTGGCGTTCTCTCAACCAGCTTCACCTGGGAAAAAAAAGAACAGACGAAAATCCGGTGTTTCTATGTCATGCGCTGACCAGCTGGCAAGTGTCTTCACTGACAGTTTCAACCTATCCCTGACCTGGTCTGTCGTACCAACTTGTTTCAAGCTCACCACCATAGGCCTCGTGCCCAAGAACGCCAAGGTAAGCTGCCTAAATGACTATCGCCCGGTAGAACTCACATGTATAGCCATGAAATACTTAGCAAGGCCGGTCATGGCTAACATCAACAACATCATCCCAGAACACCCTGGACCCAATCCAATTCGCATGCCAGATGACGCAATCTCTATTGCACTCCACACTGCCCTCACCCACCTGGACAAAAGGAACACCTATGTGAGAATGCTGTTCATTTACTACAGCTCATCATTCAACACCATAGTCCCCTCCAAGCTCATCACATAGTTCAGGGCCCTGGGATTATACACCTCCCTCTGCAACTGGATTCTGGAATTCCTGACGGCCCGCCGTCAGGCCGTGAGGGAAGGCAAACAACACATCCGCCATGCTGAACCATCAACACGGGGGCCCCTCAGGGGTGCCGAGGACACCCAAACCACAGTGGCCACCATAAAGACAGAGAGCCTGACCCTCTCTGGAAGTGGCTGTAGCCCTGCTTGGGATCTTCAGCCTATATTGACTGTTGGTTGAGACGCAGGGCCCGTTAGGGTAGGCTATGTCAGGGTGGGAAATTGGAAACGTGAACTGGGCCTGGAGGTAATAATCCACTGAGGTTGTAGTTTACTGATATACGTGAACAAGGGATTGATTTGATGGCTGTTTGAAAACTAATTTCCTGCAATTTTACATAGTAATGATTAATGTTCACTGCTTGGTCAATTGATAATTAAATCTATACAAATACATTATATGAATCGACAGTTCAGCCCTCTGTGTTCAAGCTAATCAAATCAAAGTTTATTTAGCACTGTCCCTTTAAGAACCATGAAGGTTCCAATCGTTTAAAATAACCTTGATCTGCTGCCCAATAGTCAAATAAAATAAAATAAAATAAAATGTTATTGGTCACATACACATGGTTAGCAGATGTTAATGCGAGTGTAGCGAAATGCTTGTGCTTCTAGTTCCGACCATGCAGTAGTATCTAACAAGTAATCTAACAAATTCACAACAACTACCTTATACACACAAGAGTAAAGGAATGAATACGAGTATGTACATATAAATATATGGATGAGCGATGGCTGACCGGCATAGGCAAGATGCAGTAGATGGTATATAGTACAGTATATACACGTGAGATGAGTAGTGTAGGATATGTAAACATTATATAAATAGTATAGTTTAAAGTAGCTAGTGATACATTTATTTCATCCAATTTTTAATTATTAAAGTGGCTAGAGATTTGAGTCGATGGCCGAACCGCATAGGCAACCGCATAGCCACATCATCTGCTCTGGTTCACCAAACAGTAAATCAAGAAAATCGTAATGCATATTACCATGAAACGGATTGAGATCAGTCAAATGTTTGGCATGCAGATGCAGTTTCACCGGTGCCTCTTTGCTTGACATCATGAGAAACTCAAAAGAAATCAGCCAAGACCTCCACAAGTCTGGTTCATCCTTGGGAGCAATTTCCAAAACACCTGAAGGTACCACGTTCATCTGTACAAACAACAAACAATAGTACGCAAGTATAAACACCATGGGACCACGCAGCCGTCATACCGCTCAGGAAGGAGACGCCTTCTGTCTCCTAGAGATGAACGTATTTTGGTGCGAAAAGTGCAAATCAATCCCAGAACAACAGCAAAGGACCTTGTGAAGATGCTGGAGGAAACAGGTACAAAAGTATCTATATCCACAGTAAAACGAGTCCTATATCGACATAACCTGAAAGGCCGCTCAGCAAGGAAGAAGCCACTGCTCTAAAATCGGCATAAAAAAGCCAGACTACGATTTGCAACTGCACATGGGGACAAAGATTGTACTTTTTGGAGAAATGTCCTCTGGTCTGATGAAACAAAAATATAACTGTTTGGCCATAATAACCATCGTTATGTTCGGAGGAAAAGGGGGAGGCTTGCAAGCCGAAGAACACCATCCCAACCGTGAAGCACGGCGGTGGCAGCATCATGTTGTGGGGGTGCTTTGCTGCAGGAGGGACTGGTGCACTTCACAAAATAGATGGCATCATGAGGAGGGAAAATTATGTGGACATATTGAAGCAACATCTCAAGACATCAGTCAGGAAGTTAAAGCTTGGTCGCAAATGGGTCTTCCAAGTGGACAATGACCCCAAGCATACTTCCAAAGTTGTGGCAAAATGGCTTAAGGACAACAAAGTCAAGGTATTGGAGGGGCCATCACAAAGCCCTGACCTCATTCCCATAGAAAATGTGTGGGCAGAACTGAAAAAACTTGTGTGAGCAAGGAGGCCTACAAACCTGATCAAAAGAAATCATTCTTAAAATAAACTTACCCCAGCTCTGTCAGGAGGAATGGGCCAGAATTCACCCAAATACTAATTGAGTGTATGTAAACTGCTGACCCACTGGGAATGTGATGAAAGAAATAAAAGCTGAAATAAATCATTCTCTCTACTATTATTTCACATTCTTAAAATAATGTGGGGATCCTAACTGACCTAGACAGGGAATTATTACAAGGATTAAATGTCAGGAATTGTAAAAAACAAAAGAAATACTAAAAAAGTTTAAATGTATTTGGTTAAGGTGTATGTAAACTTCCGACTTCAAATGTATGTAAATAATAATTTCTGTTTTTATTTTTAATACATTTGCAAACATTTCTAAAAACCAGTTTTCGCTCATTTTAGGGTATTGCAATGGCGGTTCTAGATTGTATGGCTCCCTGGGTGAACCCCTCCTTCAGTGTCCCCCCCCCGTTTAGAAGCTCCAAACCTTCCTGTTTTCAACATTTAGAGCCCAGCCTTTCCTGTTTTCAACATTTAGAGCCCAGCCTTTCCTGTTTTCAACATTTAGAGTCCACCATTAGAGCTTTAGAAGTACCAGCCCTTCCTGTTTTCAACATTTAGAATCCATCATTAGAGCTTTAGAAGTCCCAGCCCTTCCTGTTTTCAACATTTAGAAGCCCAAGCCCTTCCTGTTTTCAACATTTAGAGTCCATCATTAGAGCTTTAGAAGTACCAGCCCTTCCTGTTTTCAACATTTAGAATCCATCATTAGAGCTTTAGAAGTCCCAGCCCTTCCTGTTTTCAACATTTAGAGTCCATCATTAGCGCTTTAGAAGTCCCAGACCTTCCTGTTTTCAACATTTAGAATCCATCATTAGCGCTTTAGAAGCCCCAGACCTTCCTGTTTTCAACATTTAGAGTCCATCATTAGCGCTTTAGAAGTCCCAGCCCTTCCTGTTGTCAACATTTAGAGTCCATCATTAGCGCTTTAGAAGTCCCAGCCCTTCCTGTTTTCAACATTTAGAGTCCATCATTAGCGCTTTAGAAGCCCCAGACCTTCCTGTTTTCAACATTTAGAGTCCATCATTAGCGCTTTAGAAGCCCCAGCCCTTCCTGTTTTCAACATTTAGAGTCCATCATTAGAGCTTTAGAAGTCCCAGCCCTTCCTGTTTTCAACATTTAGAGTCCATCATTAGAGCTTTAGAAGTCCCAGCCCTTCCTGTTTTCAACATTTAGAGTCCATCATTAGCGCTCTAGAAGCCCCAGCCCTTCCTGTTTTCAACATTTAGAGTCCATCATTAGAGCTTTAGAAGTCCCAGCCCTTCCTGTTTTCAACATTTAGAGTCCATCATTAGCGCTTTAGAAGCCCCAGACCTTCCTGTTTTCAACATTTAGAGTCCATCATTAGCGCTTTAGAAGCCCCAGCCCTTCCTGTTTTCAACATTTAGAATCCATCATTAGCGCTTTAGAAGCCCCAGACCTTCCTGTTTTCAACATTTAGAGTCCATCATTAGCGCTTTAGAAGTCCCAGCCCTTCCTGTTGTCAACATTTAGAGTCCATCATTAGCGCTTTAGAAGTCCCAGCCCTTCCTGTTTTCAACATTTAGAGTCCATCATTAGCGCTTTAGAAGCCCCAGACCTTCCTGTTTTCAACATTTAGAGTCCATCATTAGCGCTTTAGAAGCCCCAGCCCTTCCTGTTTTCAACATTTAGAGTCCATCATTAGAGCTTTAGAAGTCCCAGCCCTTCCTGTTTTCAACATTTAGAGTCCATCATTAGAGCTTTAGAAGTCCCAGCCCTTCCTGTTTTCAACATTTAGAGTCCATCATTAGCGCTCTAGAAGCCCCAGCCCTTCCTGTTTTCAACATTTAGAGTCCATCATTAGAGCTTTAGAAGTCCCAGCCCTTCCTGTTTTCAACATTTAGAGTCCATCATTAGCGCTTTAGAAGCCCCAGACCTTCCTGTTTTCAACATTTAGAGTCCATCATTAGCGCTTTAGAAGCCCCAGCCCTTCCTGTTTTCAACATTTAGAGTCCATCATTAGAGCTTTAGAAGTCCCAGCCCTTCCTGTTTTCAACATTTAGAGTCCATCATTAGAGCTTTAGAAGTCCCAGCCCTTCCTGTTTTCAACATTTAGAGTCCATCATTAGCGCTCTAGAAGCCCCAGCCCTTCCTGTTTTCAACATTTAGAGTCCATCATTAGGGCTCTAGAAGCCCCAGCTCTTCCTGTTTTCAACATTTAGAGTCCATCATTAGAGCTTTAGAAGTCCCAGCCCTTCCTGTTTTCAACATTTAGAGTCCATCATTAGCGCTTTAGAAGTCCCAGCCCTTCCTGTTTTCAACATTTAGAGTCCATCATTAGAGCTTTAGAAGTCCCAGCCCTTCCTGTTTTCAACATTTAGAGTCCATCATTAGAGCTTTAGAAGTCCCAGCCCTTCCTGTTTTCAACATTTAGAGTCCATCATTAGAGCTTTAGAAGCCCCAGACCTTCCTGTTTTCAACATTTATAGTCCATCATTAGAGCTTTAGAAGCCTCAGACCTTTTTACACATCATCATCCATTACTTCCTCCCAAAATGCCCTTCCTCCTGTATGAGCACATAGTTAACAACAAACAGATGCTCATTACCATGTGTGACCTGCTGGTAGTAAACAGGGTCTGCATTCCAAATGGCATCCTGTTCCCTAGATAGCC